>JZKD02S1847443.1:46260-60314 GCA_000966675.3 Picea glauca
TGTACGTTATGAAGGTGGAAATTTTGAATAAGAGAAATAATCATTCTGTAAAATAAGTTGTGTTGATGGTTGAGCCTGAGTAAGAGAAAATCATATATGCAGGTTGTAGCTGCAACTAGACCCAGTTCCTAGAATGAATCATGTAGGACACATGGTTAAAGATGGATTTGGAATGAATTCAACCATATACTCACCATGGAACCTTAACTGTTGTCTGTGGAGGAGAGTAAGAGATCTATTTAAATCTCACCCTAAAAAACCGACCATGAAAAAGAAGTGAGGCTCCATCAAGAGAGGGTATCATTCTCTACTTGTCTTTTTGTCCTGGAAGGACCACACCAGGCTAGCAGTATCGACCTTTATAATGTGAGAGGATTTAGGACACATGGAGATATGTGAGAGTAGAGAAGCCATGTGAATTTATAGATGTATTGACCAAAGGCTCACTACTGGAAGGGATGGATCCATGATGATGGATGAGAGCAGGGCTATTTGCAGACATTGAGTAGGGTCGCTTTCTATCAACAAAGGGGATGTTGCATGAAGATTGTTCAATTAACTTTGGGATGATAGATTTGGTGAACAACTGTGAGTAGAAAACACAGTTCAAGGAAATGTGGGGTACTGAGTAGATATTTTCTAGGAAATAATAAAGAAGTACCTATGCCGAGTAATTAGTGACAACATGAAAATATTTGTGAAAACTAAAGTGTAGTCTCTTGAGTTGCTCGAAAGAACTAGAAATAATAGAATATGAGTAGTTTTTTAAGCACGCCATGATAGGTGGGTGAATACAAATGTAGAATGGTAAGAGAATCAGGGTAAATAGCAATGGAATGATGAAGGAATTCACATATGGAGCTGGTAGGGAATGGGGCATGGAGAATTACTCCAGCGAGCGCTTTGGTGGGGGTAATATATATAGAGGGGAGAGGGTTGGGAATATGAAAAAGGGTAGAAAGAAATATTTGACATGGCATATGGCTTGGAGAACAAGTAGAAAGTGGCAACAAAATGTGACTCATGGGGATATCAAGATTATAGACTCCTCGTACTGGAGATGCATTTTGGAGAATGTGGTGGTGTAACTTATTGTGTACTTGTGGCATGTCTGAACTACCTAAATGGGGCTACTTTCCCTTTCCATGATTGAATCGCTAGGAAACTCTTCCAAAACCCATATGAATTGACAGACCAGATCCAACCCTTGTCTCTATGTTAAAGCATCAACATGATTTGAAAATATGGAATCCTTTAACAAACTGTCAATCTATCGATTCCATCTACATGATTGATGTGAATGATGTGTTCTTCAAATGGTAAACTATGTTGACCATGAGATGTGGTACTTGTTTTAAAACCTACACTAAATCTATTCTATCCATATTCAATACTTAGGCCGGAATTTACATGATGAATGATCCTTAGGGGTCATAATATACCTTCAACTTGCTTCCATTAATGCGTCCTTTAAGTGGTTGTCCTTGTAGGTTTTCCATATTGGAGGCATTGTTTCACTGATGTAGAGTAGCTAGAAGGTAAACAACTAGCACGGATGGAGCTTGTCAGGATGGTGTAAATATTTGTTGTCATATAATAATACCAAAGATCTAGGCTGGAGAATTTTATGGTGTATGTTACGATCGTGCCATGACTTCTTTATTTATTTTTCAACCACTTGACTAAAAATAACTATCATTCAGTCTTCCTCTAGTTCTATTAGCTCATCTAACTTATGTTGAAGAGACTAATCATCGGTCATCTTGGTGGCTAGGGAAACTTGGAGGCTAGGAACAACAAATTCTAGCGGCATGACCACTTCTTTTCCATAGACAAGTCTAAATGCGGTGTGGTTTGTCATCCTTTTACATGTTGTTTGATAATCTCATAGGATTGTGGGGATGCAATGATCCCAGTCATCACACTGCACGTTGCATACTTTTGTTAGAGCATGTTCTAAATTTTTATTAAAAGCCTTCATTGTACCATTGTCTTGAGGGTGATAAGGGGTGCTCTTTTGGTGATGGATCATGAAGTTACTCCCACGTGAGTTATTGAATGGTTTCATTCAAACATTTTGACCCCTAGTCATTCATCAATAGCCTTGAACATCTGAATCTAGTGATAACATTTGTTGGCTCGCTAATTTGACATATTTTGCATTATCAATTGGCCTTGTTCTTGATAATTTTACCTCATCCTTACACTCATTTATTATGTCTATTACCACATTTACCCATAATTCTGCAGTTAATTTGCTTAACATGATTAATGTTGTTAATTATTAAAATTTCCTTTCTTTTTGATGATTTAGAAAGAACTTAGAATAATCTTGTCGATGAAGGTTTTTGACAATTCAGTTCCAGTACTCGACCTCCATGTTTAACATATATGCACACCTCCATGGCCAAGATGAAGACATGGGTTTTGTTGGMAATACCTCCAATATGGTTTGGTGGTCACTAATTCATGCCCAGGTCGCACATGTGGACCTACAACACATGGTCAAAATTGTGTCAAAATTAGCAACARTGACCTTCAAATGTGATTTCCAAGCAAGTGAAGAAGAATMTTAAAATTTTGGAACATGGGTTTCTTCYAGAATACGTCCATTTAGTTGACAGTAGAGTGATATTTGAAAATATTAAAGGATCTGGGAGATATGGGCATTTTTCCAATCTATGTTTTCCCAAATTTATAGTTGTGGCCATATTCTCTAATCTTCCAGATTAATGGGTGTGCCCAACCAACAAGGGAAACTGACTCAAGCTATTATCAACCTTTTTATGTCATGTAAAATCATTTTTAACCTGATCTTGAGCTATTTATGTAACCAATATCCATTAAGCATGAAACAAACAAATATCTTCTAAACTAATTATGTCTTCTAAGTTCTTATTTGAGGGGATTAATTTCAATCCACTGCATTGCTCCTCCCTTATATAAACAACCATGGAACAAAGGAGGAGGTGTGTTAGTATTGGGGGATTTGTAAAGAGGATTATTGTAAGGAGGAGGTGAAATTCATGCTTGAGTACTTGTAAACTCTATTTGATTTTAATAATAATCAGTTGTTGATATTTTTTCCCATATCTGAAGTGCTCACTTAGTTTGTAAGTTTTCTACAACATGTGTTAGATTTGGTAGGATCCCCATTCCTCGACATGCATTGTGTTGATTTATTCTCAGTTAGCTAGTAAGTTTGATTTCCATTTCTATATTTGTTAGTTGATTTCCATTTCTCAGTTAACTCAAGACATAGATGCAATTGTTCATAACCAAATATCATTCTTGTAATTACATACATTTGGATGTACAAGAATTCTTGCACTGATCCAGTGAGAGATTGTACTCGGAGCCAATTAAGTTTAAATTAAATTCATGGTGAATGGATTACAAATTCCTCTATGTTTCCTACAACTTTCAAGATTTCTTTTAGTTGACCATAGAATTTGAATCCACTGAATATTGAAGGACTGATCTGATCTAGTTTATAAGTCACCACAGGAACCATTGGGAAAGACTGTGGTTTGTGCCAAAACAAAATTTGAGTAACCTTTATCCAGGGATATAACTATGTTGTGTAGTTTGATTTGTCAACATTTATTTGATAGGTCAACAAAGAATATGATCATGCATTTCCTATGCTTTCACATCAAATCTTATGATCCCTTCGGTTGATGATTGAATGTTTGGAATTTATTACATAGAAATATCCCTGTAACATTCTAAAAAATGAAGCGCGTTGTTGTTTTTGCTATACAATATTTGAATGACACTACTTCAGCCCACCTCATGAGGTATTTAGTTGTAGTAATGACGTAGAATGCCCCTGTGTGATGCGTGAGAGGATTGATGGGCCCAACAAAATCTATTGCCATTTTTTTGAAGGGCTCAAGTGATATCATAAGGAACAAGGGAATCTCATCTCTACGATGGATATTTTCAACACATTGATATACATCACAAAATTTGCAGTATTATTTAGAGTCAACCATGAAAGAGGGCCACCAAATCCATGTGTGAAAAACCTTGTGCAATAGCCTTACTGACATTTTGGACTCCAACAATACCTTCATGTGCCTCGTACAGAATGGGGTATCATTCATGTTCCAAAGCACACTGATGTAGGATTCCATCTATGCCCAACATCAGTTTGTTGAACAAATACTTGAGTGAAAAATGATCAGTGAATAATTTGAAAGGGGATCCTAACAAATAGTGGTGAAACTTTTGTAAATAATATACCATGGCCAAGCCCTCGTGCTCGATTGTTGTACAATTATTTTCAGTATCAGATAACTTTCATCTAGAAAAATAGATGGGATGATCGATGTTTCCCTCTCCCAGTTGTGTAATAACGATGCCCAATGCAATGGATGAAGCATTGATGTGGACATGGAAGAGATTCAACCAATCAAGAAAAACCAAAATGGGTGCAATGACTAGTTGTTCTTTGAGGGTATCCAAGGCTTGTTGGAATTTTTGTGTCGACTCATACTTAGTATCCTTGTGCAACTAATTTTCTAATGGATCTACAATTTGGGGCACATAATTATGGATGAACCTTCAATAGTATCATGTATGACCCAATTTTGCACGCATTTCTCCAACTAAAGTGGGGGCCACCATATCCAATATGGAAAAAATCTTAGTTGGGTCCACCAACAATCCATCGTTGCACATGATGTGGCCCAACAATATACCAAAGGGTGTACAAAAAATGCATTTCTTCAAATTCAAAGATATATGTAGCTGGAGACATCAATATAACATTAGTCGAAGAGCTTGTATGTGTTATTTTAACAAACTGAACATACTACAATCATACACGTATACCTCAAGGAACTTGTGGATAAATTCCTTGAAAGTTGCAACCATTATCCAAGGAAACACTGCAGGGACATTTTCCAAGACAATGTGCATGACCGTGTATGCAAATGAACCCGATTCAATCGCAATGGTGATTGTGTATTGATCTTCCTCTATGATCCAAACTTGATGATATCCTGGTAATCCATATGTGAATGAGTAGGATTCCTAGTCGCCAAAATTTTCTAGCACCTCATTTGTGAAAGGTGTAGGGAAAGAGTCATGGACATAGGATACATTAAGGCTCCTCTGATCAACACAAATGAAAATATCCTTGGTCTTCTTGGGTTGCACTACCATAGGACTAATCCATTAAGACTCCTCGAAATGGAAAATAATCCATGCATCAAACATTTGATCTAATTCTTTGTGGACCTTTTCCTTATACTTAGGATTTAAGCGATAAGACATTCTCTTGACCGGTTTGGCATCTGGTTTGAGTTGAATCTTCATAGCTCCAAAAAATCCTGCCATTCCTTTTATCTTAGAAAATCTCCAAGGAAACAAGTCCTCATATTCCTTAAGGAGTTCAACAACCTAGGTGACGTTCTCTTATCCCAATAATCTCCAATTATGGCCATTTTGGGTGCTTCTTCAATACCAATATTATGTTTCTTCGTTTTTATCAGACCATTATAGTCTAGAGAGACCATCTATGCTGCCTAACCCTTTAGTATGCGCTCTCCTTATGAATTCTTGATATGGATGTCGTGGGGGTCATCTTCATCAATATTTTCAACATCAATCTTCCAACAATGTACTACTTCTTTCAATTTTCCCACCAGCTGATGATACGAACATACCACCCTAGGTGTGGTTTCTTTTGGTTGTCGATGAACAATAAAGTCCTTGATCTAAAAAAGTGCCTCTCTTTGAGATGGATATTCTTCTGTGAAGCTAAAGTTTGAATGAAATTGGGAACTCATACACTACTACATATTCAAAAAAATCCAAGGAACTATTTCTGGCGGAATGGACAAAATTGGTCGTACTCGCAAAAAATACAAGATAAATATTTCAATTTTTCAATCCCTCCTGAATTCAGCAGACTTGAGGTGGAAATGGACATTTTTGACACTTTCAAAGTCTAGGACAATGTGTCTTTATTTCGATGAACCTCTATATTTGTCTCAATACTGATGATACTACTACTAATTGTTTCTCTCTTCAAATGGTTACCCACTATTTGAAAAAATCAACATTGACTTGGTCAACTGTTGTCAGAGTTCCGATGGACAAAAAATTATAAACATTTTTCATTTTAGAGATGTTGTGACATTTTTTCTATAACAACGATGGTTCAAAAAGGGTATAAAGTGTTCTTGTCGAGTGAAAAACAGATTTATTTTTATATGTCAATTACATTAGAAAAATATATTAGATATTCTATTACACCCCTCAATTTTATAAGATAATCATCACTATATTTTTGTGGGGAAGAATGTCATAAAATATTAGAGGTGGGAAAAAAAGTAAAGAGGGTCAAAATGGTGACGGTAAATGTTATTTCCCTTGCAAAAGATGTTGTACTACACGTCCTGTAAGAATTTTAATAGCAATATCTAAAAGACATTGTAGGAGAAATGAGCACATTGATAGGGGATCGAATTAATATCATCTAGTGGTAATTATATATATATATATTCATTATCTTTCCTTATATTGATTGTATTTATAAAAGATTAAATTGTTTTAATATTTGTTATACACGCTAATTTTGCATGATTGTTTGTAGTTATAAAGTTAGAATTGCCCCCTAAATTTCTACAAAATGCACAAAGTAGTAGTAGAAATGATGTTGAACAAGTTGAGGAACATGAAGCGAATAATGAAGATCAAGTTAATGATCCCATGGAAGAATATGAAAATAATAACATATTTCAATATGATGGGACAAATCAAATGATCCAAGACTTGTTCACTTAGTTGGATGAGAATGGAGAAACTGATGGTATTTATGATGAACCTATGATAGAAAAGGAAAATAAATGAGTTTATAAAGGCTCAAGAGAAAATATTATATCTGCTACATTGTTGCTAGTGAACTTAAAGGTTATGAATAATTTGTCGAACACTTGTATGACACAGATCCTAAGGTATGTAATATGTTTCATCACATATACATAAAAGGTTGATTTTTTTTCTCTTTTTTTCAGTGTTAATTAATGTGTAAATTAAGAATGCAATATTTACGATTAATATTCTTTACATTAACTAGTTATTTTCTGTGTTTTAGATTGTTAGGTGAATTGGTGTTACCATCATAAAATATTTTACCTCCCACATATCGAGATTTACATGCCATTATGAAAGAAATTGGAATGGAGTATCAAACTATAGATGCATGTCCTAATGATCATATTATATATTATGGACACCATGCGTCAAAAATACAATGTACGCAATATCATATTAGTGGATATCAAACCAATCAAGTAACAAAAAGGGTGCCTCAAAAGGTTCTTCATCATATTCCCATAATTACACGTTTGTAGTGATTTCCCAGGTGCGAAAGCATAACACAATTTATGGATTACCATGCATGAAACATAAGTGGATATGGTGTTATTCAAATTCCTGCAGAAGGTTGTGCATTTAGGGAAATTGAATAAAAATGGGCATAATTTAAAGATGAACCTCGTAATGTTAGGCTTTCATTGGAAGTTGACGGTGTTAATCCATTTAGAGAGATCAGGTATATTTACTCAGTATGGCCTATTTTTGTTATCAACAATAACATTCCTCCTTGGATGTCAATAAAGATGAAGCACATAATGTTGACAATGATTGTTCGAGGCATTTATTTACATTAATTTTTCGAATGCAACATTTTCATTTTTTTTCATTTTTTGCATAATATCTTTTATTTATTTATTTACTTATATATACATATCATGGTAGTAATTATGTGTAATTTCAAACAATTAGGTAATTTCCAAGTTAAATATATGAATGCATATATCGCGTATCTTATCGATGAGCTACTAAATTTATGAGTCAACATCACTATTATGACATCTGTAAACCAATCAGGGAGAATAAATTTCAATTCTGTGGAATACTTGTATGGACAATTCATGATGCTCAATGAATAACACAATTTTGTGGTATGTAACATTTTGTTGCACTTAAATACTATATAATTATTTAAATATATCATGCATGTTTTTTAAATAATCACATCGTATAATTGACATTAATCCATCTATTGCAGGTCTTCAAACAAAGGGTAAATTTGCATGTCCAATTTGTGGTCCTAAGATGAAGTATCACCATTTAAAAAGTTTAGGAAATATGGTGCTTGATGAGTATATGAACTTCCTCCCTAAGAACCATAGGTATCATACTACTGAAAAACATCTTTTCAATGAGAAAGAAGACACTAGATTAAATCTATGAAGAATGAGAGCTCACCTATGGAGGTTGGAATATAAAAAAAATTGTGAGGGTACATAATTTCTTTATGTATCACATATGTAATGTTTTGAATTTTTATTTTAATTATTGAATTTATTTTACCGTATTTGATAATTATTGTTGTGATTTCTTTTATGCTTCATCAAGGCCACCATCGTGAAGGTATTAATAATGGGTTTCCATGAGGAATGAAATGTTATCCTACTCAATTCATGAGGTTTACATACTATGAGGAGATAAAAATATCTCATTTGTTTGATACAATACATATTGGGAAGAATGTAACATAAATGTTATGGCGAATCATAAATGGTAGGAGGGATAAAGAAAAAATGTCAAAATTTGTACTGACATTCAGGAAGCCAATGCAAAGTGTGATCTGATCAAATAGCGATGGAGACTAAAATAACCTTCCATGGTTATTAGCAAAGCAACAATGCAATGATGTAAAAGATTTCATTCAAATAAATGAATTTCCCACGGGTTTTTCTTCAAACATAAATAATATCTTAAAGAAGAAAGGTGAATTTGATGGCATAAAAACACATGATTGACATACCTTCATTAAGGTAATAATTTTTGTATATATATTTATATATTGGTCGTTACATCTTTTAATATTTTTATGTTTTTTTGTCTACTTTGGAAACAAATAACAATTCATTTTTATTGTTACAGTATGTTCTACCTCTATCTCTCCCAAACGACTTTGACAACAACGTCAAACAAGTTATATATGATCTTGGAAAAAACATGAGTTAAGTAGTTGTGATTTATATGTAAATTGTTCTTTCAATTTGTTGTTTTACTTAATGACATATGTTTTACTTGTAATGTAATATATATTATGATTTGTTGAAACATGTTATTTTCTTGTGTCATGATCTATAGATGGTTTTCATTGAAAGTAATCCACCAAGATGATATATAGTATTGGAAGAGAGAAATTCCTCGACTAATGTGTGAAATGAAAAAGTACCTACCTCCAACATTTTTCAATGCAAAATAACACTACCGCATACACCAAGTTGAGGAGATTGAAATGTGTGGACCTGCACACACAATGTCAATGTGGAGAGTGGAGATGCACTTGAAATCATTGAAGGATTTGGTTAGACAAATAGCATGTCTTGAAAATTCTATAGTGGAGGGATATATGGTATATCAATCCATGTTGCATATTATTTAGTATCTTCCTAAATTATCAAATCCAACTATGCATGCAATGGATCACATTTGGGATGTGAACTCCATCAAAAACATTTAAGGGGAGCACATGTTGGGAAAACGTAGAATGAAGAAAGTGAGAGGTAATTAAATTGTGGAGATTTATAATACATATAACTTTTTATTTTTTGTGTATATGATCATAGATTAATATTTATTCTTTCATCAATTATTAACATTTACCATGGTTATAACTAATATTTAATATTGGTGAATTATGATTTTTTGATTCAGTTTCTCAAGATTGGGATGCACTACATTTATACATTGCAAATAATATTGACTGGATAAAGGTATGGAGTGAAAGATGTAAACAACATCATGGAGGTAGGTTATGATGGAAACAACTGTCTGAAATGCTTAGAGAAGCTCGTCGTAATGGATATGCCAATGTTACACAGAGGGAAATTGATTTAGCATATGGTTTGAAAGATGGGCATGCAAGAAAATTCACCCATTTTATTCAGTTGTTTTATATTATATTAATGTGACTGCAGGTGTTTTTTTTTCAGATACTTTTCAAGTTATATAAATATTTTTATTAATTGAAAATGATCTTTTACATGTCTAGCATATTGCAGTAGAAACACCACAAGGCTATGTGGTGCAGTGGTTGTAAATTTCACATCTCACAGTTGGATGAAAACAAGAATTTTTTTGATAGTGGGATAACTGCAATATTCTAGGTCATTAATGTTTCATATAGGAGTGATAGACATCCCCGAGAATTTGAAAATAGATATTATGGGTATTTAGATGATATAATTGAGTGTGACTTTAATTCCTTCAAATTATTTATGTTCGACGTCAAATGGTATACGTTATGAATGCATGAACGTGATGAGGAAAGAAATATTATTCAACATGCCAATGGATTTTCAATAATTAAAACAATGGTGTTTGCAAAAGGACGTGATCACTATGTTTTTCCAAGACAATGTGAATAGGTCTTTTATTCAAAGGTTCCAGGTGAGAGGGATTGGTCATTTGTTGTTAGATATGATCCAAGAGGAAGGCCAATAAAGTATATTGTAGAGGAATAAGATGATATTGAAGAAGAAGATGATGTGACAGAGACAGAGAAGGAATATGGGTCGACACATTTAGAAGACGAAGAAGATGAACCAGACATAGGAGTCAATGCAGTTCTTGATGATGATGTCGATGAAGATATGCTCAAAAATAACATTGGTGACGATGATGATAACATCAATCCTTTCAACACCATTTTTGAACCGGATGATGATACATATGTTGAGTTGAATGAAGAAGAATATATAGAAGAAGGATGATGTAGATGTTGAGTTGGATGAGGTATGCAACTATATATTTTAATTTGTATGAAATATTATCTTTAAATAATTTACTTATGTGGGTTAATTACATGTTTTAAGTTTTATGCCATTTTTTATATCCTATGTTACATGTTTTTTATTATGTCAAACCTGAAAATAGTGGCCATAAGGTACGTTGTAAACTAAAATTATCATTTACAAACACATAATTTCATTTACCTTAATTAGTTTTTGTTTTGGTAGTTTCTATGCATGAATCTTACTATGTTTCTTTTGATTATTTTCTATTTTATAGATTGGGTATTAGGGAATTGAGAGTGATGCAAGGTGGAGGGAAGGGGCAATATGAACTTCCACCTTCACATTGTTGGCCTTGTTCAGTAGAGAATAAATTATTCTTGAAACCAAGAGAATCTCATTCATCCTTATACCATCATCATAAATGTCATCATTGTTGTGATAGTATTGCAACAATGAAGTTTCGATGAACATGTTCGTCATTTCTATAGAATCTTCATTGAAGCTATCGAAAACATGGGAATTTGGCCCATGATTTTGGTGGCAATAAGAAGGCACTAAATGACATTTTTTATTTAAATAATGATTTCGTACTAATATTCTTTATGGAGCAAAAAAGTACTTAGATGAGAGAAAAAAAAAGACAAGACATAACTGATGAAGGTTGTGAAATTTATCAAGTACTTTTTTATCATCGTTATTGCATTCCCTTGCAGAAATAGATGAGGGGACATGCATATTGAATGAATTTTAAAAGAAACAACTAAAAGACATTGTAATAGGACTAGACATGGGCAACAATGACCTATGAATGGGGCCAACGTTGAAATTTTTTCAAATTGTTTTTGTANTCAAATCTTCAATTCTAAATTGCTAATTGTGGTTATGGTATAATTGTGCCATGTTTTATTTTAATTTATATTCAACTTATCTATCGTAGTTTTAGGTTTCACTTTGTTTCATTGTCGAACATTTAAATCTTTTGTTGAATATACTAACTAGCATTCACTTTGAGAGATTGATGTCTTTCCCTGATGATCAAAGTGTGTTCATTTCAGTTTTTGTTTCCAATGTCCTTAAATTGGCTTAGAATAATAGTTTAACTTCTTCTCCTAGAATGAACTTCGTTTTTATAGACAAATATAGGAGAGACAAGGTCTACCAAACCCTCTCTGCCTTGATGTTTTAATGTAGTTTCAAAACTATTAGTTGGATACTAATAAATTTACCATGGAGGTATTAGGTTAGCATCCCTTTAGTGCCCTTAGGAATAATCATAAAAGGAATTGATAAAAGGAACAATGATTAGTTTTTCTTTATTTTAAAAGGAACAATCATCATATATCAAAGCAATGAATAAATAACAGAATGTTCACCTTTAATGATTCCAAATGCTAATTTTTATATAGTTTAGTGGACAAAAATCAAGTTTCTCACCTTACATGCCTAATGAAAAGAATATAAATGAGCTTTATATACAATATCCAACAAATACAACTCTTATCTTGGATACAAGTGGCTTTGTTTTAAGCCTTTCCTTGAGGTTTGTTTGAACAAATTGTCGCAAGTTGAGACCAAAAAAATTGTTTGAACAAATTTTCATTACTATAACCAAAATTTTCATCGATATCATAATCTTTGTTTTCTCCATGGTCATCATCATTTTCATCATTATCTTCATCGTCATCATCGTTGTCTTCATCATCGTCTTCATCATAATTTACCCAATCATCATCATCATCATCATCATATTCGTCATCATCATTGTTAATATCATCATGATTGCCATTATTTTGATCATTATCATATCATCATTGTCGTGATCATTTTCATCATCATCATGATCCTCATCACCATTGCCACCACCAGTAATCATCATTGTCAGCATCCTACTCCTCATCAACGTCATCTTCATCATCATCATAGCCATTTTCATCGTAGCCATTGTCATTGTCATCATCATTGTCGTCATCATCGTCATTGTCATCACCATAATCAACATTATTGTTTTCATCATCATCNTCAAATCTTCAATTCTAAATTGCTAATTGTGGTTATGGTATAATTGTGCCATGTTTTATTTTAATTTATATTCAACTTATCTATCGTAGTTTTAGGTTTCACTTTGTTTCATTGTCGAACATTTAAATCTTTTGTTGAATATACTAACTAGCATTCACTTTGAGAGATTGATGTCTTTCCCTGATGATCAAAGTGTGTTCATTTCAGTTTTTGTTTCCAATGTCCTTAAATTGGCTTAGAATAATAGTTTAACTTCTTCTCCTAGAATGAACTTCGTTTTTATAGACAAATATAGGAGAGACAAGGTCTACCAAACCCTCTCTGCCTTGATGTTTTAATGTAGTTTCAAAACTATTAGTTGGATACTAATAAATTTACCATGGAGGTATTAGGTTAGCATCCCTTTAGTGCCCTTAGGAATAATCATAAAAGGAATTGATAAAAGGAACAATGATTAGTTTTTCTTTATTTTAAAAGGAACAATCATCATATATCAAAGCAATGAATAAATAACAGAATGTTCACCTTTAATGATTTCAAATGCTAATTTTTATATAGTTTAGCGGACAAAAATCAAGTTTCTCACCTTACATGCCTAATGAAAAGAATATAAATGAGATTTATATACAATATCCAACAAATACAACTCTTCTCTTGGATACAAGTGGCTTTGTTTTAAGCCTTTCCTTGAGGTTTGTTTGAACAAATTGTCGCAAGTTGAGACCAAGAAAATTGTTTGAACAAATTTTCATTACTATAACCAAAATTTTCATCGATATCATAATCTTTGTTTTCTCCATGGTCATCATAATTTTCATCATTATCTTCATCGTCATCATCGTTGTCTTCATCATCGTCTTCATCATAATTTACCCAATCATCATCATCATCATCATCATATTCGTCATCATCATTGTTAATATCATCATGATTGCCATTATTTTGATCATTATCATATCATCATTGTCGTGATCATTTTCATCATCATCATGATCCTCATCACCATTGCCACCACCAGTAATCATCATTGTCATCATCCTACTCCTCATCAACATCATCTTCATCTTCATCTTCATCATCGCCATTTTCATCGTAGCCATTGTCATTGTCATCATCATTGTCATCATCATCGTCATTGTCATCACCATAATCAACATTATTGTTTTCATCATCATCAAAATCATCGTCGTCGTCATCATCATT
>JZKD02S1847443.1:75034-86992 GCA_000966675.3 Picea glauca
TATTATATTAGATAGCTAAGAAATATGCAACAATTACCTATCAAAAACATAGATAACAACACTCACAAATAGTTTTGAATAGAAAATATTGAAACCAAAGCCACACACATTGTTTAAAGTATTTTTTGCATTATAACTTTAGAGCTCCAAATTATCCCTATGGTCCTCTTGTTACAAACTAAATACCTATATTTATAGTATTGTTGGAGTGATAGTTTGAAATTCGTCATATGCTTAAAATCTAACTCCAAGGTTCAAACTATATCTCTTTTGGAAATCGAAAACGTGAATTGTAGATAAGCCCTAAGTTCTATGTCCAATTTTTTGAATATAAACATTTGCAATTTTTCGTTATTTTTGACAAAATATACTCACTAGAAAAACACAAAGGGTTCATCATATAAAACAAGTATATAATCCATAATTGCACTAACAAACATTAACTTCTATTTGAATGCAGTGTGAGAGAAAATGTGACACTCATTATATTGGCTACTAAATGTGTTGGTAGGTAGGGCTTGGGTAGAACATGCACTGGATTTTGTACATACCATGACTGACTAATATTTGTATTATTTTTAAGGTTGTGTTAGTTTTCCATAGTTGATGAGAATTTGTCAATATACTCATTGTAGGGCATCTTCTCTTCTCTCAATGCAAAAAAATATAATCCCTACTATATTGATCAACTTGATCATAAAATAACCAATGTAAATTATTAGGATGCAAAGATAAGCAAGGGGCAAGATAAACCTCACATTTTTTACAATATTCAAAATATAACTATAACTATTTCTATAATATTATAGACCCACATATAAGCTAGGAATGCAAAGAGATATAGTCACATTTTTGAATAAAAGGGAACCTATATGGATGCATTAACATGACACATGAGGGAGAGGAATGACTTTGGATAAGAAATGAAAGGCACAACACATACCCAAGTGCTTGTTCTAGAAAACCCATGAAAATTTCCACTAATTACTCAAGTGAACACATACCCAAGTGAAATCCTACAATGAGTTCAACCTTTATTTTTATTTCTCATAATCGACCAATTTGAATGTGATGAATACAACATTCTCCATGGTATCCAACTAAGTAACTACAGTAACAACTTAAAAATAAGGCTCCAAAACAATGTTTAACAACAAAAAATATGTTTCCTATCACATCTTTCTTTCCTTAGTGCTTAGGTAGGGTTCCCCATTGTTTCCTCTCCTCTTCCCCTTGGTCCTTGGTCACTGGCTTAGATCGATTATATAATTTGAGGAACTTGTTTGGGGCACTCTCTTACTCTATGGGATCGATTTGTAGCTCCCTTCACATTTATGTTGTAATTTTGTTGTTTGATTTTAGAATTTTTTGAGTGAGTTGTATTTGGGTCTCGAAACCCTATGATACTATCAACACATGCATCTATTATAACCATGTCAAATTTCAGTGCATACAATCACAAAATGAAAAACTTTTAATGTTGGCCGCATTCACATGTGACTATGCATAGGGTCAAATTAAATAATAAGTTTCACTAATTACAAGCTTGTAATGGTTCCATTATGAGTACACATAGGTCAAATATTTCATTTATAGGGCCTATGTGGTGGTTTTAGACCTTGTGCATGGTTTGGGAGTCCTAAAAGCATATTGTATTCCTTAAGACATTTATAGTTCCTCCTCATACCATGTCCATGACTTGGAGAAGCAAAGTTTGAAAAAATTCAATGTTTTCCCCTTTCACAGGTCATTGTTTCTGGAATGTTCCAACGAATATGCTATAGGACTGGAGAACATGTTCATTGAAATGGACTCATCACAATACGATGATAACGATGACGATAAATACAACGATGGATAATTTCATCTCCTTCACAACTAGGTTATAATTTTGTCATTTGATTGTCAAATTATTTGTGTGAGTCGTATTTGAGTCTCGAAACTATCCCATACCATCAATTCCTTCATTTACTATAACCATGTCAAATTTCAGTGTATACAAGCACAAACTGAAAACAATTCAACGTTGGCCTTGTTCACGGGTCACTCTGTGCAGGTTCAAATTAAAGAATAATTTCCACTAATTACAACCTTGTAATGGTGCCATTATGAGTACACATAGGCCAAAGATTTCATTTATAAGGCCTATGTGGTGGTTTCAAACCTTGTGCATGGTTTGGGAGTCTTAAAAGTGTATTTTATGCCTTAATACATTTATAGTTCCTCCTCACACCATGTCCAGGACTTGGAGAAGCATAGTTTGAAAAAATTCAATGCTGGCCCCTTACATTGGTTGTTGTTTCTAGAAAGTTCCGACGAATATGCTATAGGAATGACAAACATGTACATTGAAATGACATTGTCTAGTCCTAGTACAATATATTTTAGTTTTTTCTTTTAAAATTTGTTTGAGACAGACGTTCCTGCATATAGTACTGCAAGGGCATGCAATAATGTCGATAAACAAGTACTTGATAAATTGCATAAGATTCATCAATTATTTTTTTTCTCTTATCTAAGTACTTTTTTTCTCCATAAAGAATATTAGTACGAAATCTCATCTAGTCATAGTACAATGTCTTTTCATTGTTTCTTTTAAAATTCGTTCAAGATGCACATTCCANTATTATATTAGATAGCTAAGAAATATGCAACAATTACCTATCAAAAACATAGATAACAACACTCACAAATAGTTTTGAATAGAAAATATTGAAACCAAAGCCACACACATTGTTTAAAGTATTTTTTGCATTATAACTTTAGAGCTCCAAATTATCCCTATGGTCCTCTTGTTACAAACTAAATACCTATATTTATAGTATTGTTGGAGTGATAGTTTGAAATTCGTCATATGCTTAAAATCTAACTCCAAGGTTCAAACTATATCTCTTTTGGAAATCGAAAACGTGAATTGTAGATAAGCCCTAAGTTCTATGTCCAATTTTTTGAATATAAACATTTGCAATTTTTCGTTATTTTTGACAAAATATACTCACTAGAAAAACACAAAGGGTTCATCATATAAAACAAGTATATAATCCATAATTGCACTAACAAACATTAACTTCTATTTGAATGCAGTGTGAGAGAAAATGTGACACTCATTATATTGGCTACTAAATGTGTTGGTAGGTAGGGCTTGGGTAGAACATGCACTGGATTTTGTACATACCATGACTGACTAATATTTGTATTATTTTTAAGGTTGTGTTAGTTTTCCATAGTTGATGAGAATTTGTCAATATACTCATTGTAGGGCATCTTCTCTTCTCTCAATGCAAAAAAATATAATCCCTACTATATTGATCAACTTGATCATAAAATAACCAATGTAAATTATTAGGATGCAAAGATAAGCAAGGGGCAAGATAAACCTCACATTTTTTACAATATTCAAAATATAACTATAACTATTTCTATAATATTATAGACCCACATATAAGCTAGGAATGCAAAGAGATATAGTCACATTTTTGAATAAAAGGGAACCTATATGGATGCATTAACATGACACATGAGGGAGAGGAATGACTTTGGATAAGAAATGAAAGGCACAACACATACCCAAGTGCTTGTTCTAGAAAACCCATGAAAATTTCCACTAATTACTCAAGTGAACACATACCCAAGTGAAATCCTACAATGAGTTCAACCTTTATTTTTATTTCTCATAATCGACCAATTTGAATGTGATGAATACAACATTCTCCATGGTATCCAACTAAGTAACTACAGTAACAACTTAAAAATAAGGCTCCAAAACAATGTTTAACAACAAAAAATATGTTTCCTATCACATCTTTCTTTCCTTAGTGCTTAGGTAGGGTTCCCCATTGTTTCCTCTCCTCTTCCCCTTGGGCCTTGGTCATTGGTTTAGATCGATTATATAATTTGAGGAACTTGTTTGGGGCACGCTCTTACTCTATGGGATCAATTTGTAGCTCCCTTCACATTTATGTTGTAATTTTGTTGTTTGATTTTAGAATTTTTTGAGTGAGTTGTATTTGGGTCTCGAAACCCTCTGATACTGTCAACACATGCATCTATTGTAACCATGTCAAATTTCAGTGCATACAATCACAAAATGAAAAACTTTTAATGTTGGCCGCATTCACATGTCACTATGCATAGGGTCAAATTAAATAATAAGTTTCACTAATTACAAGCTTGTAATGGTTCCATTATGAGTACACATAGGTCAAAGATTTCATTTATAGGGCCTATGTGGTGGTTTTAGACCTTGTGCATGGTTTGGGAGTCCTAAAAGCATATTGTATTCCTTAAGACATTTATAGTTCCTCCTCATACCATGTCCATGACTTGGAGAAGCAAAGTTTGAAAAAATTCAATGTTTTCCCCTTTCACAGGTCATTGTTTCTGGAATGTTCCAACGAATATGCTATAGGACTGGAGAACATGTTCATTGAAATGGACTCATCACAATACGATGATAACGATGACGATAAATACAACGATGGATAATTTCATCTCCTTCACAACTAGGTTATAATTTTGTCATTTGATTGTCAAATTATTTGTGTGAGTCGTATTTGAGTCTCGAAACTATCCCATACCATCAATTCCTTCATTTACTATAACCATGTCAAATTTCAGTGTATACAAGCACAAACTGAAAACAATTCAACGTTGGCCTTGTTCACGGGTCACTCTGTGCAGGTTCAAATTAAAGAATAATTTCCACTAATTACAACCTTGTAATGGTGCCATTATGAGTACACATAGGCCAAAGATTTCATTTATAAGGCCTATGTGGTGGTTTCAAACCTTGTGCATGGTTTGGGAGTCTTAAAAGTGTATTTTATGCCTTAATACATTTATAGTTCCTCCTCACACCATGTCCAGGACTTGGAGAAGCATAGTTTGAAAAAATTCAATGCTGGCCCCTTACATTGGTTGTTGTTTCTAGAAAGTTCCGACGAATATGCTATAGGAATGACAAACATGTACATTGAAATGACATTGTCTAGTCCTAGTACAATATATTTTAGTTTTTTCTTTTAAAATTTGTTTGAGACAGACGTTCCTGCATATAGTACTGCAAGGGCATGCAATAATGTCGATAAACAAGTACTTGATAAATTGCATAAGATTCATCAATTATTTTTTTTCTCTTATCTAAGTACTTTTTTTCTCCATAAAGAATATTAGTACGAAATCTCATCTAGTCATAGTACAATGTCTTTTCATTGTTTCTTTTAAAATTCGTTCAAGATGCACATTCCAACATCTAGTATTGCAAGGGTATGCAATAACGTCTATAAACAAGTACTTGATGAATTGCACAAGATTCATTAGTTATTTATTGTCTTTGTTTTTTGCTCTCATCTAAGTATGTTTTTTCTCCATAAAGAATATTAGTACAAAATCATTATTTAATTATGAAATCTCATCTAGGGCCTTCTTATTTCCACCAAAATCATGGTCCTAATTGGCATGTTTTTGGTTTTAAATGACATAGGTGATGAATATAAAGAGAATGACCATGATGATGGGTATGTTGGGAGTTCCATGCAAACAATTAATCCGAGAAAGTTCAAACGAAATGAGAATGATAACGGATATATAGAGTGGGTGTGTGAGTCATATTTGAGTCTAGAAACCCTCCCATATCCTCAAGGCATGCGAAAACTCTATCCATGTAAAATTTCAGTGCATACAAAAACAATTTGAAAAAATTTCAACGTTGGCCCCATTCATAGGTCATTGTTTCCCTCGTCTAGTCCTCGTGCAATGTATTTTAGCTATTTCTTGTAAAATTCATACGAGACACACATTATGACATCTAGTACTTGAAGGGTATGCAATAATGTTGATAACCAAGCACTTGATAAGTTGCACAAGATTCATTAGTTATTTATTTTCTTTGTTTTTTTCTCTCATCTAAGTACTTTTTTGCTCCATAAGGAATATTAGTACGAAATCATTATTTAAATACAAAATCTCATCTAGTGCCTTAATATTTCAATCAAACTCATGGGACTAATTGGAATGATGTTGGTTTTGAATGACATAGGTGATGAATATAAAGAGCATGACCAAAACGATGGGTATGTTGGGAGTTCCATGCATGGCATTAATCCGCTAAAGTTCAAACAAAATGAGGACAAGATCGAATATATAGTTTGGGTGTGTGAGTCATATTTGAGTCTGCAAACCCTCCCATATCATCAAGGCATGTGAACAGTCTATCCATGTCAAATTTCAGTGCCTACAAAAACAATTTGAAAAAATTTCAACGTTGGCCCCATTCATAGGTCATTGTTGCCCATGTCTAGTCCTATTACAATGTCTTTTAGTTGTTTCTTTTAAAATTCATTCAATATGCATGTCCCCTCATCTATTTCTGCAAGGGAATGCAATAACGATGATAAAAAAGTACTTGATAAATTTCACAACCTTCATCAGTTATGTCTTGTCTTTTTTTTTCTCTCATCTAAGTACTTTTTTGCTCCATAAAGAATATTAGTACGAAATCATTATTTAAATAAAAAATGTCATTTAGTGCCTTCTTATTGCCACCAAAATCATGGGCCAAATTCCCATGTTTTCGATAGCTTCAATGAAGATTCTATAGAAATGACGAACATGTTCATCGAAACTTCATTGTTGCAATACTATCACAACAATGATGACATTTATGATGATGGTATAAGGATGAATGAGATTCTCTTGGTTTCAAGAATAATTTATTCTCTACTGAACAAGGCCAACAATGTGAAGGTGGAAGTTCATATTGCCCCTTCCCTCCACCTTGCATCACTCTCAATTCCCTAATACCCAATCTATAAAATAGAAAATAATCAAAAGAAACATAGTAAGATTCATGCATAGAAACTACCAAAACAAAAACTAATTAAGGTAAATGAAATTATGTGTTTGTAAATGATAATTTTAGTTTACAACGTACCTTATGGCCACTATTTTCAGGTTTGACATAATAAAAAACATGTAACATAGGATATAAAAAATGGCATAAAACTTAAAACATGTAATTAACCCACATAAGTAAATTATTTAAAGATAATATTTCATACAAATTAAAATATATAGTTGCATACCTCATCCAACTCAACATCTACATCATCCTTCTTCTATATATTCTTCTTCATTCAACTCAACATATGTATCATCATCCGGTTCAAAAATGGTGTTGAAAGGATTGATGTTATCATCATCGTCACCAATGTTATTTTTGAGCATATCTTCATCGACATCATCATCAAGAACTGCATTGACTCCTATGTCTGGTTCATCTTCTTCGTCTTCTAAATGTGTCGACCCATATTCCTTCTCTGTCTCTGTCACATCATCTTCTTCTTCAATATCATCTTATTCCTCTACAATATACTTTATTGGCCTTCCTCTTGGATCATATCTAACAACAAATGACCAATCCCTCTCACCTGGAACCTTTGAATAAAAGACCTATTCACATTGTCTTGGAAAAACATAGTGATCACGTCCTTTTGCAAACACCATTGTTTTAATTATTGAAAATCCATTGGCATGTTGAATAATATTTCTTTCCTCATCACGTTCATGCATTCATAACGTATACCATTTGACGTCGAACATAAATAATTTGAAGGAATTAAAGTCACACTCAATTATATCATCTAAATACCCATAATATCTATTTTCAAATTCTCGGGGATGTCTATCACTCCTATATGAAACATTAATGACCTAGAATATTGCAGTTATCCCACTATCAAAAAAATTCTTGTTTTCATCCAACTGTGAGATGTGAAATTTACAACCACTGCACCACATAGCCTTGTGGTGTTTCTACTGCAATATGCTAGACATGTAAAAGATCATTTTCAATTAATAAAAATATTTATATAACTTGAAAAGTATCTGAAAAAAAAACACCTGCAGTCACATTAATATAATATAAAACAACTGAATAAAATGGGTGAATTTTCTTGCATGCCCATCTTTCAAACCATATGCTAAATCAATTTCCCTCTGTGTAACATTGGCATATCCATTACGACGAGCTTCTCTAAGCATTTCAGACAGTTGTTTCCATCATAACCTACCTCCATGATGTTGTTTACATCTTTCACTCCATACCTTTATCCAGTCAATATTATTTGCAATGTATAAATGTAGTGCATCCCAATCTTGAGAAACTGAATCAAAAAATCATAATTCACCAATATTAAATATTAGTTATAACCATGGTAAATNCTCTTATCTAAGTACTTTTTTTCTCCATAAAGAATATTAGTACGAAATCTCATCTAGTCATAGTACAATGTCTTTTCATTGTTTCTTTTAAAATTCGTTCAAGATGCACATTCCAGCATCTAGTATTGCAAGGGTATGCAATAACATCTATAAACAAGTACTTGATGAATTGCACAAGATTCATTAGTTATTTATTGTCTTTGTTTTTTGCTCTCATCTAAGTATGTTTTTGCTCCATAAAGAATATTAGTACAAAATCATTATTTAAATATGAAATCTCATCTAGGGCCTTCTTATTTCCACCAAAATCATGGTCCTAATTGGCATGTTTTTGGTTTTGAATGACATAGGTGATGAATATAAAGAGAATGACCATGATGATGGGTATGTTGGGAGTTCCATGCAAACAATTAATCCGAGAAAGTTCAAACGAAATGAGGATGATAACGGATATATAGAGTGGGTGTGTGAGTCATAATTGAGTCTAGAAACCCCCCCATATCCTCAAGGCATGCGAAAACTCTATCCATGTAAAATTTCAGTGCATACAAAAACAATTTGAAAAAATTTCAATGTTGGCCCCATTCATAGGTCATTGTTTCCCTCGTCTAGTCCTCGTGCAATGTATCTTAGATATTTCTTGTAAAATTCATACGAGACACACATTATGACATCTAGTACTTGAAGGGTATGCAATAATGTTGATAACCAATCACTTGATAAGTTGCACAAGATTCATTAGTTATTTATTTTCTTTGTTTTTTTCTCTCATCTAAGTACTTTTTTGCTCCATAAAGAATATTAGTACGAAATCATTATTTAAATACAAAATCTCATCTAGTGCCTTAATATTTCAACCAAACTCATGGGACTAATTGGAATGATGTTGGTTTTGAATGACATAGGTGATGAATATAAAGAGCATGACCAAAACGATGGGTATGTTGGGAGTTCCATGCATTAATCCGCTAAAGTTCAAACAAAATGAGGACAAGATCGAATATATAGTTTGGGTGTGTGAGTCATATTTGAGTCTACAAACCCTCCCATATCATCAAGGCATGTGAACAGTCTATCCATGTCAAATTTCAGTGCATACAAAAACAATTTGAAAAAATTTCAACGTTGGCCCCATTCATAGGTCATTGTTGCCCATGTCTAGTCCTATTACAATGTCTTTTAGTTGTTTCTTTTAAAATTCATTCAATATGCATGTCCCCTCATCTATTTCTGCAAGGGAATGCAATAACGATGATAAAAAAGTACTTGATAAATTTCACAACCTTCATCAGTTATGTCTTGTCTTTTTTTTTCTCTCATCTAAGTACTTTTTTGCTCCATAAAGAATATTAGTACGAAATCATTATTTAAATAAAAAATGTCATTTAGTGCCTTCTTATTGCCACCAAAATCATGGGCCAAATTCCCATGTTTTCGATAGCTTCAATGAAGATTCTATAGAAATGACGAACATGTTCATCGAAACTTCATTGTTGCAATACTATCACAACAATGATGACATTTATGATGATGGTATAAGGATGAATGAGATTCTCTTGGTTTCAAGAATAATTTATTCTCTACTGAACAAGGCCAACAATGTGAAGGTGGAAGTTCATATTGCCCCTTCCCTCCACCTTGCATCACTCTCAATTCCCTAATACCCAATCTATAAAATAGAAAATAATCAAAAGAAACATAGTAAGATTCATGCATAGAAACTACCAAAACAAAAACTAATTAAGGTAAATGAAATTATGTGTTTGTAAATGATAATTTTAGTTTACAACGTACCTTATGGCCACTATTTTCAGGTTTGACATAATAAAAAACATGTAACATAGGATATAAAAAATGGCATAAAACTTAAAACATGTAATTAACCCACATAAGTAAATTATTTAAAGATAATATTTCATACAAATTAAAATATATAGTTGCATACCTCATCCAACTCAACATCTACATCATCCTTCTTCTATATATTCTTCTTCATTCAACTCAACATATGTATCATCATCCGGTTCAAAAATGGTGTTGAAAGGATTGATGTTATCATCATCGTCACCAATGTTATTTTTGAGCATATCTTCATCGACATCATCATCAAGAACTGCATTGACTCCTATGTCTGGTTCATCTTCTTCGTCTTCTAAATGTGTCGACCCATATTCCTTCTCTGTCTCTGTCACATCATCTTCTTCTTCAATATCATCTTATTCCTCTACAATATACTTTATTGGCCTTCCTCTTGGATCATATCTAACAACAAATGACCAATCCCTCTCACCTGGAACCTTTGAATAAAAGACCTATTCACATTGTCTTGGAAAAACATAGTGATCACGTCCTTTTGCAAACACCATTGTTTTAATTATTGAAAATCCATTGGCATGTTGAATAATATTTCTTTCCTCATCACGTTCATGCATTCATAACGTATACCATTTGACGTCGAACATAAATAATTTGAAGGAATTAAAGTCACACTCAATTATATCATCTAAATACCCATAATATCTATTTTCAAATTCTCGGGGATGTCTATCACTCCTATATGAAACATTAATGACCTAGAATATTGCAGTTATCCCACTATCAAAAAAATTCTTGTTTTCATCCAACTGTGAGATGTGAAATTTACAACCACTGCACCACATAGCCTTGTGGTGTTTCTACTGCAATATGCTAGACATGTAAAAGATCATTTTCAATTAATAAAAATATTTATATAACTTGAAAAGTATCTGAAAAAAAAACACCTGCAGTCACATTAATATAATATAAAACAACTGAATAAAATGGGTGAATTTTCTTGCATGCCCATCTTTCAAACCATATGCTAAATCAATTTCCCTCTGTGTAACATTGGCATATCCATTACGACGAGCTTCTCTAAGCATTTCAGACAGTTGTTTCCATCATAACCTACCTCCATGATGTTGTTTACATCTTTCACTCCATACCTTTATCCAGTCAATATTATTTGCAATGTATAAATGTAGTGCATCCCAATCTTGAGAAACTGAATCAAAAAATCATAATTCACCAATATTAAATATTAGTTATAACCATGGTAAATATTAATAATTGATGAAAGAATAAATATTAATCTATGATCATATACACAAAAAATAAAAGGTTATATGTATTATAAATCTCCACAATTTAATTACCTCTCACTTTCTTCATTCTACGTTTTCCCAATAGGTGCTCCCCTTAAATGTTTTTGATGGAGTTCACATCCCAAATGCGATCCATTGCATGCATAGTTGGATTTGATAATTTAGGAAGATACTAAATAATATGCAACATGGATAGATATACCATATATCCCTCCACTATAGAATTTTCAAGACATGCTATTTGTCTAACCAAATCCTTCAATGATTTCAAGTGCATCTCCACCCTCCACATTGACATTGTGTGTGCAGGTCCACACATTTAAACTTCCTCAACTTGGTGTATGCGGTAGTGTTATTTTGCATTGAAAAATGTTGGAGGTAGGTACTTTTTCATTTCACACATTAGTCGAGGAATTTCTCTCTTCCAATACTATATATCATCTTGGTGGATTACTTTCAATGAAAACCATCTACAGATCATGACACAAGAAAATAACATGTTTCTGTTGGATTACTGAGAGGGGGGGTGAATCAGTAATAACGTAATTATAATCCTTTTTCTTCAAATGTTATATCAATGTAGAATTATTATCCAAAAGTGAGCAGTAATAAA
>JZKD02S1847476.1:0-10593 GCA_000966675.3 Picea glauca
CATGATTGAAGATCTATTCTGAGGAAGAGAGCGAGAGGAGGATCTCATGGATGCATCAAATTTTTGGCAATGTCGAAGATCTTGACGGCAAAATTCTCAGATTCATAGAAAACCCTATTTTCTAATGCCCACGCGGGCTGTCTGTGTATAGGGTGTGTGTACACATGGGCTAGCTGTGTATAGGGTGAGTGTACACGCGGGCTGACAGTGTATAGGGAGCGTGGACTGAATAACCTCATGGAGATTTGTATTTGAGCTGGTGCCAAGCTCTTGGATGATGAGGCAAGTTCCAGATCTGCATTCTATGGCCTCAAATATATCACTAAGACACTGGTATGGTTACATTATTGTCTGGATAGATGCTATTGTTTGATATGTTGTGAATGCTTAGGGAATTCTTGGTATGGCTTCTATGATGTGGCTCAATTTGGTTGATTTGGTTGATGGAGTGAGCAACACTCTTGTGATTTAGTAGTGACATGATTTCTATGGTATACTAGTTATTTATACATGATTAAGATAGAATTCATATTGATTTATTGTGGAGCATGAGCAAGCTATTAGAGAGCTTGGATGTGTTGTGACTAGTTGTGGGTCAGTTTAGATAGTGGAAGATAGAAGAGAGAGTGATTGCAGGTTGCAGAGGATCTGAGCATGTGAAGCAAAGAAGAACCCTAGTTTCTCAGAAGCATACGCTTATTTCATTATACACTGGCCATGTTCACACGCGGGCTGTAGTGAGCCAGGGAGTGTACACACGTGGGCTACACTACTGACAGGTCACGTACCTATTGACAGATTGATATCTGGTGAGGATTGTTGCTTCATCTCAGTTGGTGCTGAGAATGTAAGCTGAGTCTTGCATATAGAGCTGGTGCTCTTGTAGAGTTGTACTCTATTCATTTGTTGCTGATAAACCCCAAGGATTGTAGTCCATAATAAAAAGAAAATTGTACATACATCTTGTGTTCTTTGTGTCCATTACTTGTTGATGATATATTGCTGATATATATTGTTGATATGTGCCTACATCTAACTGGTTATAAATGACAGCAATGAATAAATGTTGAATGCTAATTGATGATTTTTTTGCAAGAGGGAAGTTTTGGGAAAAGAGATCCACACTCATTCACCCCCCCTCTAAGTGTGGTAGGTGTGTCCAATAAGGAATGGATAAAAAGGTTGAAATACATCCATCCTACAAATCAAATCAGACAACTAGTGTGGAATCCTGAAGAGATCGCGCAGTTACAACGAGTTGATAATAAATTTATGCGTGCAGTAGATTTCTGGTTAGAAAACATTGTTGTAGGATTTATCACAGAATTTGCAGTAGATACAACGAAGTCTTACAACTCAGCTGAACACGATTTCTTGAAGGGACCTCGAGGTAGGTATATCAGATCGTTATATACTTCTATTAAGATATTACTATATAACAAAGGTGTAATGACATTGGAGTCAGACAACTAAACTTCCCTGCGTGCATGGGGGAAGGGGGGAAGCGTTGATAGGAGAAGAAGGTATGTAAGGAGAAAGGGATAAAGGAAAGAAGGAGGAGGGATTGGACCCAATTATGATGGACAAAGACCAGATCAAGTGGATCATGGCAATAGCTAGAAAAACGCACAGTGGAGTACCCCTACCAATATAAGGTGAACACCAAGAAGAGAGTCATAGCTGTGAGGGAAGGTTTGGAAAGTGAGGAAGAAGAGGTAGAGGATCTTCGGGATGTGGAGCATATTGAGGAAATCCTGAGTGTGACATATGAGAGGAAGACAAGAGGTCCAAAAGTGGGACTAGAAGGCAACAATATTCCTATCCATATTAGTGTCAGTGTGGAACCCATAAACCCATGTGCGGCTAATTCACCAAGAAGAACACCACCATTTCGACAACAGAATTTAGGGAGAAGGAAGACAGTAGGAAGTGCATCTACACAAGGAACAACAACTGGGGGAGCCAGTTTAGGAAGCATCATTCAAGTATCTACACTGCGTGGAGGTAGTAGTTCAACATTCAGGATGGAAGGACATGATCTGACCATTCAAGAGAAGCACCGGAGGACCCAAAGAAGCACTTGTTTATTTGTGAAAATATCTGGGAAGATAAACAAATCACAAAAGAGAACACTAAACTTGCACAGTTAGCTATCATGCTAAGAGGCAGTGCATTGGATTGGTACATGAGTTTAGCTGCAAACATGCTGCCAGAGATAACCAAGACAATTGGAGATATTAAAAAGCTATTGATAAATGAGTTCCAAAAGATTAGTTTAGAANTGAGGAAGAGAGCGAGAGGAGGATCTCATGGATGCATCAAATTTTTGGCAATGTCGAAGATCTTGACGGCAAAATTCTCAGATTCATAGAAAACCCTATTTTCTAATGCCCACGCAGGCTGTCTGTGTATAGGGTGTGTGTACACATGGGCTAGCTGTGTATAGGGTGAGTGTACACGCGGGATGACAATGTATAGGGAGCGTGGACTGAATAACCTCATGGAGATTTGTATTTGAGCTGGTGCCAAGCTCTTGGATGATGAGGCAAGTTCCAGATCTGCATTCTATGGCCTCAGATCTATCACTAAGACACTGGTATGGTTACATTATTGTCTGGATAGATGTTATTGTTTGATATGTTGTGAATGCTTAGGGCATTCTTGGTATGGCTTCTATGATGTGGCTCAATTTGGTTGATTTGGTTGATGGAGTGAGAAACACTCTTGTGATTTAGTAGTGACATGATTGCTATGGTATACTAGTTATTTATACATGATTAAGATATAATTCATATTGATTTATTGTGGAGCATGAGCAAGCTATTGGAGAGCTTGGATGTGTTGTGACTAGTTGTGGGTCAGTTTAGACAGTGGAAGATAGAAGAGAGAGTGATTGCAGGTTGCAGAGGATCTGAGCATGTGAAGCAAAGAAAAACCCTAGTTTCTCAGAAGCATACGCTTATTTCATTATACACTGGACGTGTTCACACGCGGGCTGTAGTGAGCCAAGGAGTGTACACACGTGGGCTACACTACTGACAGGTCACGTACCTATTGACATATTGATATCTGGTGAGGATTATTGCTTCATCTCAGTTGGTGCTGAGAATGTAAGCTGAGTCTTGCATATAGAGCTGGTGCTCTTGTAGAGTTGTACTCTATTCATTTGTTGCTGATAAACCCCTAAGGATTGTAGTCCATAATAAAAACAAAATTGTACATACATCTTGTGTTCTTTGTGTCCATTACTTGTTGATGATATATTGCTGATATATGTTGTTGATATGTGCCTACATCTAACTGGTTATAAATGACAACAATGGGTAATGAATAAATGTTGAATGCTAATTGATGAGTTTTGTGCAAGAGGGAAGTTTTGGGAAAAGAGCTCCACACTCATTCACCCCCCCTCTAAGTGTGGTAGGTGTGTTCAATAAGGAATGGATAAAAAGGTTGAAATACATCCATCCTACAAATCAGATCAGACAACTAGTGTGGAATCCTGAAGAGATCGCACAGTTACAACGAGTTGATAATAAATTTACGCGTGCAGTAGATTTCTGGTTAGACAACATTGTTGTAGGATTTATCATAGAATTTACAGTAGATACAACGAAGTCTTACAACTCAGCTGAACAAGATTTCTTGAAGGGACCTTGAGGTAGGTATATCAGATCGTTATATACTTCTATTAAGATATTACTATATAACAAAGGTGTAATGACAATGGAGTCAGACAACTAAACTTCCCTGCGTGCATGGGGGAAGGGGGGAAGCGTTGATAGGAGAAGAAGGTATGTAAGGAGAAAGGGATAAAGGAAAGAAGGAGGAGGGCTTGGACCCAATTATGATGGACAAAGACCAGATCAAGTGGATCATGGCAATAGCTAGAAAAACGCATAGTGGAGTACCCCTACCAATATAAGGTGAACACCAAGAAGAGAGTCATAGCCGTGAGGGAAGGTTTGGCAAGTGAGGAAGAAGAGGTAGAGGATCTTCGGGATGTGGAGCGTATTGAGGAAATCCTGAGTGTGACATATGAGAGGAAGACAAGAGGTCCAAAAGTGGGACTAGAAGGCAACAATATTCCTATCCATATTAGTGTCAGTGTGGAACCCATAAACCCATGTGCGGCTAATTCACCAAGAAGAACACCACCATTTCGACAACAGAATTTAGGGAGAAGGAAGACAGTAGGAAGTGCATCTACACAAGGAACAACAACTGGGGGAGCCAGTTTAGGAAGCATCATTCAAGTATCTACACTGCGTGGAGGTAGTAGTTCAACATTCAGGATGGAAGGACATGATCTGACCATTCAAGAGAAGCACCGGAGGACCCAAAGAAGCACTTGTTTATTTGTGAAAATATCTGGGAAGATAAACAAATCACAAAAGAGAACACTAAACTTGCACAGTTAGCTATCATGCTAAGAGGCAGTGCATTGGATTGGTACATGAGTTTAGCTGCAAACATGCTGCCAGAGATAACCAAGACAATTGGAGATATTAAAAAGCTATTGATAAATGAGTTCCAAAAGATTAGTTTAGAATATCAATACAGGAATGAGATGATAGAGATTAGAAAAAAACTAGGAGAATCTATATGGGAGATTGACCAGAGATTCAAACGATTTAATGGAAATCTAAAGTATGTCATGACAGATATGCAGCATAGGCATTTGTTCATCAATTCACTTCTACCACACTTGAATACTTGAAATACCCGTTGAGACAACATATGTTTTAGACACATGCAAAGGCTCTACAATAATCCCTACAACTGGAAGAGAACCAATATCAGAAGACAGATCCAGCCATAGAGGAGTTGAAGGAGGATCTAAAGAACTTAATATTCCAGCTAAACCAGCACAAAGGTAAGGACAAAAGAGAAGTCGTTTGGTGTACCACATGTAGGATAGAAGGACACCATAAGAATGAATGTCCAATATTCACGCAGTACATGGCAACAGGAATGCCAAACTCATTGCCAACATGAGGAATATGGTGTGATATCTATAAGAATCAGGGACATGATCCATACCACTGCCCAATGATGCAGAAGTACCAAAAAGTACCTAAGAGATCATCTTGAAAATTTTGCAAGTTAGTAGGACATGATGAGAAAGATTACAGAAACATAGACCTCATGAGGGAAAGAACATCATATGCATACTGGGTGTAGGCAGAAATGATGATCGGGCAAGCTGCACCATAGTTTAACTAAGTACCAGCCCCGTATAACATTGCGCAACAGCAGTATAATACTATGTAACAACAATATAACACTTCGCAGCCATAATACAATAATGCGTAACCACACTATAATCCCACGCAGTATAACTAGGAACCTCAGTATAATGCGCCACAAGGGGATTGAGATGGCTACAAAGGTGGAGGAAGATAAAGAGGAGGATTTAGAAGAGCATAGGATCAGTGGTATTCCACAATTGTCAACGACCATGACACTATGCANTATTGAGGAAATCCTGAGTGTGACATATGAGAGGAAGACAAGAGGTCCAAAAGTGGGACTAGAAGGCAACAATATTCCTATCCATATTAGTGTCAGTGTGGAACCCATAAACCCATGTGCGGCTAATTCACCAAGAAGAACACCACCATTTCGACAACAGAATTTAGGGAGAAGGAAGACAGTAGGAAGTGCATCTACACAAGGAACAACAACTGGGGGAGCCAGTTTAGGAAGCATCATTCAAGTATCTACACTGCGTGGAGGTAGTAGTTCAACATTCAGGATGGAAGGACATGATCTGACCATTCAAGAGAAGCACCGGAGGACCCAAAGAAGCACTTGTTTATTTGTGAAAATATCTGGGAAGATAAACAAATCACAAAAGAGAACACTAAACTTGCACAGTTAGCTATCATGCTAAGAGGCAGTGCATTGGATTGGTACATGAGTTTAGCTGCAAACATGCTGCCAGAGATAACCAAGACAATTGGAGATATTAAAAAGCTATTGATAAATGAGTTCCAAAAGATTAGTTTAGAAGATCAATACAGGAATGAGATGATAGAGATTAGAAAAAAACTAGGAGAATCTATATGGGAGATTGACCAGAGATTCAGACGATTTAATGGAAATCTAAAGTATGTCATGACAGATATGCAGCATAGGCATTTGTTCGTCAATTCACTTATACCACACTTGAATACTTGAAATACCCGTTGAGACAACATATGTTTTAGACACATGCAAAGGCTCTACAATAAGCCCTACAACTGGAAGAGAACCAATATCAGAAGATAGATCCAGCCATAGAGGAGTTGAAGGAGGATCTAAAGAACTTAACATTCTAGCTAAACCAGCACAAAGGTAAGGACAAAAGAGAAGTCATTTGGTGTACCACATGTAGGATAGAAGGACACCATAAGAATGAATGTCCAATATTCACGCAGTACATGGCAACAGGAATGCCAAACTCATTGCCAACAGGAGGAATATGGTGTGATATCTATAAGAAATAGGGACATGATCCATACCACTGCCCAATGATGCAGAAGTACCAAAAAGTACCTAAGAGATCATCTTGAAACTTTTGAAAGTTAGTAGGACATGATGAGAAAGATTACAGAAACATAGACCTCATGAGGGAAAGAACATCAGATGCATACTGGGTGTAGGCAGAAATGATGATCGGGCAAGCTGCACCATAGTTTAACTAAGTACCAGCCCCGTATAACATTGTGCAGCAGCACTATAATACTATGTAACAACAATATAACACTTCGCATCCATAATACAATAATGCGTAACCACACTATAATCCCACGCAGTATAACTAGGAACCTCAGTATAATGCGCCACAAGGGGATTGAGATGTCTACAAAGGTGGAGGAAGAGAAAGAGGAGGATTTAGAAGAGCATAGGATCAGTGGTATTCCACAATTGTCAACGACCATGACACTATGCAAGAGAATGTCCACTTCCACCTGTGGCGTGTATGTATTATCGTGCATTCGATCGTGACTCAGAATAATGTCTGACACTATTAGGGAAGATAGAAGAGAAATCAAAACAATCAGAATTTTTAGTGGATTTCGACAAAAGTGAGGGATGAAGGAAGAAACATCAACATAGTTACACGGGGAGGAGCTAAAATAGGAAATGACGCAGTAAGACAAGAGCCAACACAACACCAATGGGTGAAGAATAATGTCGAACCGAAGAAGTAGTTGATGTGTACAATGAAAAGGAGATATTCAAGCAGGCTAGACAAGAATTCTTGAAGCTATACATTGCATCGACATCAACTGCGTAGTATAATAAGGAAGTACCAATGTACAATATGCCTCCATCGCTAGATCACGCCAAATAAGCACAACCCCTGGGACAAGTAAGTACGATTAAGAGTTTTTTGCAATCATGTGTTAAACTACTAAATGATCCATTATCTGTTAAAGTATTACAAAATATGCTAGAAAGATGTAACCTAGAGGTAGAAGGAAATCTAGAACATAAAACATTCAATCATCTACATACCATACGGAGAGCAAACAAATAATTTAGAATGAACGCCAACATTGGAGATTTCAGCATGGGAGATATTATACTGGATTTAGGATATGAAGTAAATGTGCTACCCAAGAAGACATGAAAATGTATGGGACAACCCACATTAGGATATTCACCTGTTCATCTAAAACTAGAAAATCATCACAGAGTTCTACCAATTGGAAGACTAAAAGGAGTGACAATAGATATGGATGGAGTGCATACTAAAGTCAACATCGAAGTAATAGAGATAGTGGATGGAACAACACCTTATATAGTGTTGCTTGGCTTGGATTGGGTGTTTGAAAATCAAGCCATAATCAACTTAAATATGAGGAAGATGACATTCAAGTCAGGAGAATACAGATTCGTCGCACCATTGGACCCATCAGAAGGGGAAAGGTTTGTAGAACCTACTTGCTTAGACCTAGAGGAAATTAACCAGTTGTACAAAACAACCGCGCAAAAAGAAGATTATGTGAACCCAACTGTAGATGGGGTACTCAGTTGGAGAAGCATCACCTCATGTACGTTAGACTCAGATACGGGCTTATAAAATTGGTAGCAGAGGTTACACGAAGTCTCCACAAGAAGATGCACAATAATAGACCATGCAGTAAGATGGGTAGGTACAGAGATAAGGGAAACTCCTAGCTTCCATGGGGTGAATGACTTAGAAGCATTCTTAACACGATACAAAGATGAACTATTATAAAATCAGAGGCTCTTAGCCCTACATATAGCACTCAAGGAAACACATGCAAAATGGTGGGGTACACACAAAGAAACAGTTAAGGACTGGTACTAATGTAAGCAATTACTCCACATTAGGTTTGGCGCAGAATAGGGAAGCAACCAACTATAGAAATATGATAGATAGGGGGCACCAGCAAAACACTTGGAGAAGTGAAGAATGTTGTGGAGGATGAAACCACCAGAGGAATGGCCTCATCATTTTGTTCACACATTAGAAGGGATCCTAACAAACTGGTATACAGACTAGGAAATGCGCAGAGGAACTACAAACTGGACAATATTATAGCAGAAATTTACAGTCACTTTCTCATTTGAGCATGAGAACTCCAACATAGACTCTGTAATGAAACAAATCAGAGGGGTGAAATTCATTAAAGAACCGGAAGTTGAACTCATGACGGAAGAACAACAACAAAACAAATAGACAATAAAAGAACTAGTGTCATGCTACCATGTGCATGAAGAATCATTGGATGAAGATGATTTGAAAAGCATTCAGATTGTGGAAGTTGAAGGTGAAAGAGAAGTGGAAGTTACACCTATGGAATCATAAGTATTTTTTGTACCGGTCAAGGTGAATAAATTCAACATTGGGACACTTGAGAATCCCAAAATGGCCAACATTGGAGACTATTGGGATGATCAAACAATGGAAATCATAACAGAGTTACTGTGCAAGTACAACGACCTATTCCAAACAACGTTCACAGAAATGAAAGTCATAGAAGGAGAGCTAGGTGAAATGAATATACCTCTCAGAGCTGAGGCAAGACCGATCAGACAACGACCATACATACTAAACCCTGTATATAAGAAAAAATTCAAAGTCAAAATCGATAGGATGTTGGAGGCTGGAATCATAGAACCCGTAGAGGAATTTGAATGGGTCATCCCGATGGTAGTTTAGGAGAAGAAATAGGGGGGATAAGGATATGCGTCGACCTAAGGAAGATGGATGATGCGTGCCTACATGACCCATTCCCTACTCCTTTCACAGATGAGGTGTTGGAGGTAGGAGGACAAGTAGCTTATTCATTCACTGATGGATTCTCAAGATAACATCATATCAAGATAGCCCCAGAACATAGATACAAGACCACTTTTTCCACAGAATGCAGATCCTACCAGTACACAGTCATGTTGTTTGGACTGAAGAATGCACCAACAATATTTTCCAAAGTAGTCATAGCTGCATTCAAAGAATTCATCCACCAGTTTCTAGAGGTATATCTGGATGATTGGAGAGTCTATAGTCTGTTGAAATACCATGTAAGTGTATTGAGGTTAATGTTATAAATATGCAGGAAATGTCAGATATCATTAAACATCAAGAAGTGCATCTTTTGAACACCCTTTGGGATACTATTGGGCCATATAGTATGCAAACAAGGCTTGCTAGTAGATCCTTCCAATATTGTAGTAATTGTTAATCTACCACCAACAAAGTCAGTTTGTCAGTTAAGAGAAACATTGGGACACACAGGATACTACAGGAAATTTATAAAAGGGTATGCATAGATCACTACACTAATGGATAAATTTTTAAGGAAAGACAACAAGTTTCAGTGGAATGAGGACTGTCAGCGACGATTGGACACCCTGAAAGAGAATATAGTAATTGCACCAATACTAGTATTCCCAGATTGGGAAAAGACATTCCATGTGCATGTAGATTCATCAACCATATCACTTGGAGATATTTTGGCGCAACCAAGATCAAGAGAATTAGACCATCCTATAGCATTCACTAGCATAAAACTATCAGAATCAGAGAAGAATTACAATACCACACAGAGAGAAGGCTTAGCTATGGTCTATGTGCTTCAAAAGTTCAAACATTATTTATTGGTAAAACATTTTAAGGTGTTCACAGACCATTCACCTCTGAAGTACCTTGTCAACAAACCAGTGTTGTGGGGGAGAATTTGTATATGGTTATTGTTGTTCTAGGAATTTGACTTTGAAGTGATAGTCAAACCAGGGAAGTTGAATGCATGACCTGATCACCTATCGAGGATCACTAATGGAGAGGAACCTATGAATCTAGAAGAAAGCTTCCCCGACACACAGTTATTTTCAGTCCAAGTAGTCGATGAGTACTTCGCAGACATCATTCAATACTTGAGTACATGGACTGTGCCACAATAATTCAACACTGCGCAGAAGAAAAATATGGTAGTTGTTACGACCATATATTGTACCCTTTTTGCCCATATTTTGTTGCCATGATTATACCCTTCATCACCTATATTTAGACTTATATTATCATTCCACTTGATCATTCCAAGGTACATAACGTCCTTTCTCATTACTACACGT
>JZKD02S1847476.1:18513-47969 GCA_000966675.3 Picea glauca
AGTTATCCAGGACCTCAAGTAGAGGCAGAAGACGATGCAAATCATTGAGTGCCTCAAAGGAGTATAGGATATGAAGAAGCTTCAAGAAGAACTCATAGTTGCACAGACACAAAAGAAGGAGCGACAAGCTCAAATGGAACCTCTCCAAGAGTGGGAAGCAGAAGTCATTGCACCAGAAGAAGAGGCAAAGAATAACATGGCACAAACTCAAGCAGAGTGCACATAGATGATCAACGAGGAGGTTATAGCGTAAGTGTTGGACGCACTCAGATAAAAGACCGCACAAACTCAAGCACAAGTAAAGGAACTCACAGAGAAGTTCCAAAATGTCACAGGAGCTGTGGAAGAAGCACACAAAGTTTAGGTGTCTTGGGATGAGCCACATGTTAGTGTTGGGGGCATGTTGGATGTAGGCCTAGTAAGGAGAAAATACTATTTTGGGAAGAGAAGCACGCAAGGAGGAAAGGACAGCTGGAAGGAAAAGAAACATGTGTAAGGGAAGCAAGCGAGGCGCGGATGCAAGGAAGACCTAACGACGCTAGGGTTAATGTTTTTGTAATGTAGTGTAATGGATGATGATCCAAGGATATAAATAGGTAGTACTTAGAGGGAGCAGGGGGTAGTAGATGGAGAGTGAGAGATCGGACGAGAGGGGGGCCGACTGAGGAGGAGGAAGTTGTAAGAACTGTACTACTCAGTAAGCTAGTGAGCTAGGGAGGCAGTGAGCGACTCGATCCCAAGGGTTAGATCACAGGATGAGGAGCCTGGTGCAATCTAGTCAGCCTCACAGGGATCAGGGAGCTTGTGGAAGAGAGTAAGACCTAAGATTGTAAACACGCACGACGTGATATATTGTTGAACCATAATAAAAATATTGAGAGCCAGATCTTTGTGGACGTATCCCAGGAGGGGGTAAATCATGGTAACACCTATGTTATGTGAAGGAATGTATGCATCTTTATGACTGATTAATTGTTGAATGTTAGATGAATGAATTAACTAGTTAGATCTGGTATTCCACATGTATGAATAGAATGACTGTTATAATTAGATGTTATACTGAATGAATAAATATTACAGAGTACAGCCGCAGATCTCCACTCATTCCCAGGTTGCAAACACCTGAGTATTGTAGCCATCCATAGAGTTATCTCAGGTGAAACTGTGCAGTACACTCTGTGTGTTGCGTTGCCTTCTGGTCTACCAGAAGGGATGATAGTCTTAGAGGGTTTTTTTTGGGAGCTTACCAAATCTAAACCAGGTTCAATCTATTGCAGTAAGGTAGGATCAAAATAACCCATAAAAAATCCTAAGTAAAAAAGACAAAGACCAATGAATGAGTAAAATCCAACACCAACCAAGGTTCTCATTGAACATTTACACATCCAAACTTGAATCATATCTAAAAGAATATGGGTTCACACCCACACTTTTCAAACATATGGAAGATGATATAAGTCAATCATGATCCTCCGAGTGATGGATTGGGACTATCCTGAATGGCAAAGATCCATGTATTGTCACAAGTGTTATTCCCATTGTTTCTTGATATGAAATTTCTCGTTAGCCAACTAATTATGATACTCTCTATAAAAAAAAATTAATGTTATTAGGTTGTACAACATTAATGGTTAACAATTATTTAGATTCTACATGGAACTATATTTTATTAGTTGATTAAGATGATCACTTCTCATATTTATATTTGTGAATGTTTCATTTGTAATTTTTTTCTTAATAAAATGAATGTACTATATTTTGTTTTTTATTAATGGTAATAAAAAAAATATATTAAAAAAAATTGACTTCAATGTTTTTAAGCTTTTCCCCTCAAATTTATAAATGTAAACTATTTATCAATTTTAATAGTTTTTTTAATCATAAACCATAATTTACTAAAGTTTAAAAAATGTCAAATATATAAAAAAAAATATGAAATATGTTTTGTTAAAAATTTCATAATTATGCAATCCTTAAATTCTTCATAAATATAAATTCTTCATAAATTTTAATAATTTTTTTAATCATGACCTATATATATATATATATATATAATTAAGTTATTCTTAAATTCTTCATATAAAGAAGAACATGTCCAAGGTGTAGTGATAAAATATATGTAAGATATCCAAATGATCTCCAAAAGATATCTTATAAAGGTCACAGAAGATTCTTTCCAATAGACCACCCGTTTTGTAATTGCAAAAAGAAACATTTTGATGGTAACATAAAAAGGATCATCCTTGTAAAGACTATGAACTTAAGAGAGTAATCTTAGTCGTTACATTGAAGGTCACAAAAAACTGCAACGGAAAGCCATATTTTCAACCTGATTTTTGCACATAATTTGTGGCTTCGCGATTAAATATTAACATTTCAAAAAAAAATCATACTAAATTCATCAACAGTTTTTGGGTTTATTTTTAATATGAAAATGATTAAAAAAATATTTAAACGAAATAAATTTTTATATTTATTTTTTAATATAAAAATGGCTAAAAAAATTTAAGACATTATTTTAGGTCGAAAATGGATTAAAAACATGATTTTAGATACACAAAATTATATAAATAAATAATGAAGTAAATTTATGTCAAAAATAATGTTTTACATCCAAGATATATAACTAAAGTATAATTACAAATTGAAAATAAATATAAGAAAAGCATAACAATGATAATGATATTAGTATTGAAATGATATATTTTTAATTAAATAATATTATTTGTCACACAATTTTTATTGAATTATTATTATCAATATTATTGTGTGGAGTCTAATTATATATTATTGTCATAAATATGTGTTTGAAATTTTTTATTGGTAGTAGAAGGATATCATTGATAAGTTTTTCATTATATTATTATCATGAGTATTATTGTTTTATTTGTAATATATGATGATGATGATGATGATTAACATTCATTGAGATCAAAATTGGTTTATTGGACCTTAAGAAAAGAAAGAGATTATTTGGATTTCTTTAAAATGTTATTTCAATAAAAAAATTAAGAGAAGCGTTCCTAGATGACTAAAATTCTGATGACTTAGAAGGTTAGGAAGGTCGGTATTGTGACAAGTATTTTGAAATTGGGATCTAATTTGGGTATGTGTGGGGAATTCTAGGAGAAAGTGTTTTTCATCTTCAACCCTATTTGTGTCACAAAAGTGATAGATTCTTTCTTTCCATGGTGTTTTGGGGATTTCCAAATGCCCAATTTCACTATGCAACTCACGAGAATTAGTTCTTATTTTAGCAATGTTGATTCTTTTCTTTAGACTAGTCAAAACATGGAGACACTTTTGATCTTCAAGGTTAAGGTTAACCACCTCCTTATAATATCTTAATTTTATTTTATCCTCTAATTCTTTATTGCACCATAGATTCTCCTTAAATTTATCTTGTACAGTATTTTTAATATCATTGGTATTATGTAGAATAAATTCTTGTTTTATTCCTCGGTGATTTAGCCAAGACTTGGCATCACTATGTCATCCCCACTTGAGCCCTTGGTGATTTTTGCTAGAATCTGAAGCAATTTTGGGGAGCCTCTTTTTATCCATGTTTTTTATCTTATTCTTGTATATTACGTATCGAATCACAAGTATGCTCTCAATGGTCGGGGAAAGGCTCACTTTGATGAGGAGGATAGGATAGGGTGTATTGCCCTTAATTTTGAGATTATAAGTTATTAAATTATTTTGGATCTGCTCTATCTTTCTCCAAGATTCTCAAGAGATATTGCATCTCCAAACTTCACATTCATATAAGATAACATGAGTGACAAGAGTCTCAAAGATGAGTTTTTTCTTATCCCATAGTGACAATTATTTTCAAGATCATAAATGTTTTCCACCCTTCATTTATCCTTTTCTCAATGATATAGTTCCAACTGATCTTGTGATGAATATCAATTCCAAGATACTTGTACGAAGGCACTTCCTCCAAGATATTATTGTCATATACAAAATTATAGTAGGTGATCTTGTTGGATTTAATGATCATAACCTTTGTTTTGTCAGTGTTCACAGTCATACATGTACTATAACAGAAGTCATTGAGGTTTCTAAGTTTCTTAGTAAGGTCATAGGGATTCCTTGCCATAAGAACAATACCATTGGCATAGAGAAGAAGGATGATTACTATACTAGCAAGATTTGGTCCAACACAACCTACAACTTCCAAATAATCTTCTAACTTGTCAATATAAATGAAAAAAGGAGTAGTCGATAAGGGACAACCTTGCTTCACTCATATATTGAAGTTAATTTCATTTTACCAACCCTTAGTTCTCCTAAATTTGGCAATAACATTCTCATACAACCTTATCGCAATAGCTTTCAGCCCGAAGGGAGCTTTTAGCTCTTCTAACCTATTCCAAAGGTTGGTCCTAGGCACAATGTCAAAATCTTTCCTAAAGTCAATGAAACAACAAAGGAGATTGATTTTATTGTTGCAACACTCCTCTGCAATGATCCTAAGCATGATAAGGTGGTCCACAGTTGAATGATAACCTCTAAAACTGACCTGAACTTTCGTCATTTTTCTATCATTTTCTAGCTATATATTTATCTTCTTTTCCAAAATACTTCCATATAACTTGGATAAAATGAGGCTAGTCATAATGATCCTATAATTAGAGAAATTGCTTGTATCCCCACTTTATTGTTGTTATAGTATATCTCATATTTATATCAATTATTAAAGATTATTATTTGTTGTAACTTTGTGATCATTAATTATAATATCGTAATCAATATTATTATGCTTATAAATCACAATTTATATTGTTGTTAATATATCTCAAATTTAGTTGATAACAAAAGGATATTGTGTATCAAACTTTCATTCCACTTTTAACTTTGTCAATATTATTATATTTAAATTTGATTTATTTATATTTATCATTTTAGCTTAAAAAACATATATATATTACCAAAATTAATAATTGACTCTTACACAATATAAAATATACTTATAATCAAATGACACATTATAATGTAAGAAAATTGTTAATTATACCAATATAAAAAATTAAATTAATTTATAAACAAACATGAAATGAAAATTATTTATATTAAAATAGATAAGAAACCATAATCAAAATTATTATATATCAAGTACAATACTTTAGGCTCAATAATATTTCATAATATATGTTGATTTAATAGGTGGAGATGTTGATTTAATAGGTTGAGGTAATTGTTATTCAAATCAATCATAAAACAATAAGATGAACTTAATTTAATAATTATTAAAATGGATTTGTAGTTCAATAAAATAAAGATCAATCATTGAAACACCAAAATATAGTTAATTTAGGCTAGCATAACATACCATAAACAAGTCTAAGAACACTTTATAATATATTTAAATATTCCACCTTGTATTATTTATTATTTATCGTTTTCCATTATCGACAATAACTCACATGGTGGAAAAATAGACATAAAGTTTACGATGGGAAACCTTTCGGAACACAATATAATATATTTAAATATTTTTAAGAACATAATATAATATATTTAAATATTCTATTTTGTATTATTTATTAGTCCCTGTCGTAGGTGTAGAGGGACTATAGTGATCGATAAATTGTTGACTTTATATTAGTTTGTTCTTTGACCAAAAATATTTCCATATTATGTATTGTTGGGATCAAGGAATTGAAAATATCGATTTTTCTATAAAACAAAGTACCATATTTGTCATAATATGATTGGACAAGGGATTGGAGGTCTTATTGTCGGCTTTGCTATTCCCAATGTTATATATGTTGACATATCCAAAGTATTTGATCGTATATGGTCTTTTTGAATCATATATTTTGTTATGCATTCGTCGAAGGTGGATTAATGTTAGCATTAATTCAAATGTTTGGTTTAACATTTTATGCTAGGTAAATTTATGGTAATGTTTGATATGGTGGCATATTGAAAGTTTGGCTTTCCAATACATTCTTTGTTGTTCGAACTATTGTTACAAGAAATATAATTATTTATTTGGGATGTGTGAGAGACCTATTGCATTGAATTTTTTTCTTAAATGTTACAGTGCATTTATGACAGACTTAAATGTTTACCTAACAGGTTTGGTAGTGTTGAATGGTTACTTAACAGGCCTGTTACAAGACATTTTTGTTGGCCCTTGACCAATTTTTGAGGAACACTTGGCCATATTTGACCGTTTTTGGACTTCAACAGCTTGTCAAAGATGGAGCGCCAGGAAAAGCAGAGATCACGGGATCTCGGTCCACTTTTGGGCCCTTTTAGGGTTTTTGGGTTAATGTAATGGGAAAGGGATGTCGGCCTGTGGGTTTACCCATGCTTAGGCCCACTTTTGTAATGTATAAATAGAAGGATAGACAATGTAAGAAGTAGTCGATGTGATTGCTTAGTGCAATTGATAGTGATGTGGAAGAAGTGCTCTATGCGAACTATATAAGGCTTGCAAGGCTAAGTGAAAGTTACTGTGAGGTTGCTATAGAAAGCTAACTATTGTAATGCACGGAAGAAGGATCTAGCGAGCTGCGCAGATCTTTTGTCCTATGCAAAGAAGGGTTTTGGAGGCTTTGTACTTGTAAAAGATTGAAGATGATAATAAAGAAGAAGATCTTGTGGACATAGCCCCAGGGTGGGGGTGAACCATGTAAATCTGTGTGCTATTCTATGTGCTTTGATTCAATGTGTTTTTTCTTATGCTATGTGATTTGATATATCCACTTATGCTCTGTGCTTCTTAGATATATATGATTGTTAGATCTGATGTGTATAAGGATGCTTAGTGCTGATATACTGGATCTGATCTGGGTTACTATGGTTAAGTGATGAAATATTGTAGATCTGAGTGTACACCACGATACTATGTGTTGTCTGCGAAGTATAATAAGGGTTGAATATTGACGAATGATCGATGCCAAGTGCTCTGTAAATGATATAATCACATATCTGTGTCCCATCTAAGGTTGCAGACACTTGAGTATTGCAACCACCCTTGCCTCTACCTCGAGTGAGACTTCATCTACTTCCCAGGTGTTGTTGAAAGGGCTGGTAGTTAGGGTTTTGTTGGTGCACTCTTGAGTGTTGAACCTTAGGTCTGCTCCTGTGCCAACAAATGGTTTCGTTGTCGGGACCTGAAACTGTGATTGTTGGGAACTGAGGAAGAAGAAACTTTGTGCAAAAGAAAGCTCTGTGCATAGATCTGTTGCCCTAGTGTGCAACTTTTTACTCGACCTCTGAAGCTTTGTGCCAGGAATAAGGTCAGATATGAATAAAGGAAGATCAGATTTGAAGAAAAGAGGTAAGATCTATAAGCTATGTGCTCTAAGAAAAGTAAAAGTGGAAATTTCTGAAAGAAAGAGGTCAGATCTACAGAAAAGAGGTAAGATTTGTAAGCTCTGTGCTCTAATAAAGGTAAGAATAGTCAAAAGTTCTTAGATCTGGAAGCTTTGTTCTCTGTAGAAGTAAGATACATGAAATGTTTTGTTTCTAGAGCATGGATCTAGGTATGTTTGATAGATTATGGCCTAGCTTAAAAACTAGGGAATTAATATATGAAAGAAAGTTTGATATGAATAGATCTAATTAGTATAATGATAGATATGTTATACCTATGCATAGAAACAATGTCTGGACTAACAAATGGATGCAAAATCCTAGAAAGAATTTTCTGCAAGTTAGCTATCACGATTCTAGTGCGCAGTATAGAAGAGGCTGGGGATCATTTAAAAGAAAGAGAGGATTAATTCTATGTTACAGTTGCAGAAAACCAGGCCATCTAGCTAAGGAATGCCCTGATAGAAGACCTAGTTGTCTCTATTGCAAAGCTAGGGACCATGAGGTATTGGATTGACCTAGAATGATCGCTAAGCTTGAGAGGATAAATCTGAATCAAGAAGACCATAAGGAAGATCCAGAAAAGGCAGAAACCTAGAAAGAATTAGAGAAAGTATTAATACAGATGAAAGAAACCCTGAAGGAACATAAAGATGTCTGATTACCAGAGATCTTCAAAGAAAAGGAGCAAGTCGAAGAAAGAATAGGGGACTTCGACATTGACTGTATTCTTGATGAAGAAACACAAGTGAAAATTATGCTGGAAAGAACTTGGGAAGCTATAGGGAAGCCTGCCATGATTCCTTCATTGGGAGGAATAGGACTATTCAGAGGAAAACTTATGATGTTATGTGGAAAACTCACTCAGATACCTATGACAGTCAATGGAACTTCGACAAAAGAAGATTTTGAGATTATCAAATTCATTAAGGACAACACTCCGATTACTATGCTACTCGGAAAACCTTGGATTGAAAGAGATCAAGCCAGAAAGAAGGAACAAGAAGAGGTTTTAGAACAACAGAGACAAAAGTTAAAACATTTCATGACTAAAAGGATCACAAAGTTGATAGAAGAACATGAGAACCATTCGAAGCCATCTTACACTAGCATCCCAGATGTCGAGGCCAAAGCTACACAAAAGGCTGAAATTTCTACCCCCAAAAAAGAAGAAGTAATATACCTAAAACCTATGAGAGAATCTCACCAACATGAAGTGACTATGTCCAAGGAACATAAGAATCAAAATGGGAAGAGAATCATCGAGACGAAGCTCACTAGAAAGAAGGATAGAAAGATAAGTAAGAAGAAGGCTAATATTGAAAAATTACAGAAGATCCAAGAGGGTACCTCATAGCAAGACACTTTGCAGAATTGGAGCTTCGTCGGGATATCAGAACAATGACATATGCCACTTCACCGAGGCAAATTAATATAGTTGTTGGAAGCCAATATAACCATTCGAATGCCACTCCGAATAGTTCGGAAAGAATTTATGGCTCACCACTAGACCATTAGACTGCACCATAATAGACAAAACATAAGTTAATGCAACCTCATACCTGTTGCAAGTAGACCGTTGCTAAGTTTCCCTACTTAGTCTGTCGTGCCATGCACTGAGAATGCTTTTTGCTAAGTGATAATTTGAGCTTGAAACCTGAGATTACTTCACCCTGTGATCATTTCCTCGTTCCCATATTGTTCATTGTAGTCCCTGAATTCATTTCACACCCAATCTAGTTGGCCCAAGCTTGTATGTCAGACGAGCTCAATGTTGCTGAGAAAGTAGTTGAAGAAGTTTTAATTGACTTAATGACTGAGAGAGTCATTTCAGAGTGAGGATTATCTACAGGAGTCCAAGCATCATCAACGAGAGGACTCCAAGCCTCCCCTTCCACTACTCACACTGGTCCATCCCAACCGACCGATGAGAAATGGACCAAGCACAGAGATGACATCGCAAATGCCAAGCTTATCCCATGCATTCTACCTACTTACTTACCACCTCTAAGCGGTGCCATCAACTATGAATGTGTAACTCGAGACTTCGAGTACACTTTGATCACCAGGAAACTTCTAAAATGGGTACACACAGTTCGTGCTAACTAGGATATGCTCGCAACACTGAAATTTAGTGATTTTAACCTTGGAGATTGTAAAGTTTACAGCATGTTAGCCCCGCATAAGTACTTAACTAGGACCAAAGGAAAGAATTCTAAGATTGTCCCGTAGTCATGGATCCAGAACCTCGCGTAGTCCACACTGCTTAATGTAATGAATATCCCTCACCTCGAAAAACACCAGGAAGTCAATGTATGCGTCAAGTTGTTGTTGTCCTACTACCATGGAGGATACTTATGGTTGGAGCATCACTGTGGATCCGACCTTGATCAATTGAATCACAGGACTTAGTATGAAAGGCCCTGACCCACAGGCATTTTACCCTGAAAGGACCTCAGACCGAGCACTAGTGCAGAGGATAAAAGAAACTTATGGCGATGTCAAGAAACACATGTGAGGCTACAAGGTAGCCTCTATCCAGAGTGGTGCAGTGCGCCTTTCCTATCAACTGATCGCAGGAAAGCTAGTTCGCAAGAATATACCAACACAAGTAACTGGATTCATAGTTAACCTCATAGGGAAGTGCGTCGAGGGACTACATATGAACTGGGCATAGTACCTTGTAAACCATCTAGAGATTGATTGTAGAGAAGCGAAATACCAAGGGTATGAGTTCCACTTTAGTTGGTTGCTCATACTAATCGCTTTCATCACCTGGGAGCTACCAGAAGGTGCCACTTTTCCAGAGATCGAACCCTTTGAACCACTGGCCGCAAAGTTCTGTACACTTTGGTACTCCAACGACATGAAAAAGAAGTGGCAGTCCAATGTCGTCTTCCACACCTATTACAACCAATTGAAGAATGCAATCCAATATACACTGCTCCTCACCCAAAACACACTTCATAGGTTTAGAACTTTGATAAAATTCAATGTGGACCGCCACTTCACCTATATCACAACGCGTGCTGATGAGCACAAATAGTATCTCTGGTTGTACTACAAGTTAACATAAGAAGACTTGGAGTATATTACCAAGGAATGGTCGGAAGGCCTCCTTATTGCAGTGGACCCCGCAGAAATGTCTGACATGGAAATCCCTGAAGCTATGGAAGATACACCTGGACCAATCAAGACTAAGAAGGATGATGAAGTTCAATATGTCCATAACAAATCAACGAAGAATACTTCGATCTCACTTGCGCAGGGAGGTGATGGTGAAGAACTAGGTGGCACAAAAGTTGAGAAAAACAAGGGCAAGGTTACTCCGCCTAGAGAGGAGGAGGATCCCTCTAAGAAAAGGAAGATTACCCCACCAAAGACCTCATCCCGAAAGAAAAATAAGGCCACTCGGACTATGTTTAAGACTACCCTTACACCAGACGACTTCAACTTCTTAATCACTGCGCTGAATGATGCTTCACTAGAGATCGCAGAAAAGAAAGAAGAAAAGAAGGAAGAGGTATTCAGCTGAATCAAGGGTGAACTTCAAGAAGTGCAGCAGGAACTCCAGTCTAGCCGAGCAGTTTCTACTGTGCCCTTGACAATTGGAATAGTAGGAATAGGTGATGAGCCCACCCAATTACAACAGATCGTCGATAAAGTCGAAGCTCGCCTTCGATGAGCTCAAGAAGACACAGTGAAAGCCACCCAGGCTTTGACATAAGTTCAGGGTGCACTTGTAGAACAACATAGTAAGGAAGAATGGGAAAATATTTCCCTACAAGCTAAGTGGGATGAGGAAAAAGCACAGTTACAACAAAGCAAGGATCGATTGCTAGCAGAGCAACTTGAAGTACATGAAAGGGTTCACAAAGCACTTCGCTCTGTGACAGCCATAGAAGTGAATATTGAAGAATGTGTCCCATAGTAGGTAGCACAACTTGAATAAGTAATCCAACAACTTCAGCAGCGCATCGAATATCTGGAACTTCGTACCATGCTTGAGACTCCTCAAGAAATAAGAGATCTAAGGGAGGCAACTTCCCATAGTGCAGTTGGACGATTAAAAACCTTTCCTTTGGAATGCAAGCAACTGAGTGCTAGAAGCGCCCAGACTTATGAGAACCTCACAGAGAATCCAAAGTTGCAAGCATTGGAGGCACAACTCCAAGAAGCAAAGCAGCACAGCTGAAGGCCTTGACCCCAGTCGAAAGAATGAAGAGATTTCCAGAAAAATGCACCACCCAACAACAGGTACACATGATGCAAAGTAAAGTGATGGAATTCTCCCAACGAATTCAACCAATCCAAGAAAAGTCATGCCAACTGTTCACTAAAGTTGAAATCCAGGGAGTCGATCTTGAACAGGTTGTCATCACTGCAGAAAAATGCCTGGAAGGGCCAGTAAATGACGCAGTGATCCAGGAGATCACTGAGCAAGAGGTTGTCACACTACAACATGTCGAAGTAGCGCGAGCCAAGCTCAAGGCATTCGAGGCAGAATTGATCAGACTAGAGTGACTCGGGATGAGTCACAGGTGAGTGTTGGGGGCATGTTGGCCCTTGACCAAGTTTTGAGGAACAATTGGCCATATTTGACCATTTTTGGTCTTCGACGGCTTGTCAAAGATGGAGCACCCGGTGAAGCAGAGATCATGGGATCTCGGTCCACTTTTGGGCCCTTTTAGGGTTTTTGGGTTAATGTAATGGGAAAGGGATNTCAAGAAGACCATAAGGAAGATCCAGAAAAGGCAGAAACCTAGAAAGAATTAGAGAAAGTATTAATACAGATGAAAGAAACCCTGAAGGAACATAAAGATGTCTGATTACCAGAGATCTTCAAAGAAAAGGAGCAAGTCGAAGAAAGAATAGGGGACTTCGACATTGACTGTATTCTTGATGAAGAAACACAAGTGAAAATTATGCTGGAAAGAACTTGGGAAGCTATAGGGAAGCCTGCCATGATTCCTTCATTGGGAGGAATAGGACTATTCAGAGGAAAACTTATGATGTTATGTGGAAAACTCACTCAGATACCTATGACAGTCAATGGAACTTCGACAAAAGAAGATTTTGAGATTATCAAATTCATTAAGGACAACACTCCGATTACTATGCTACTCGGAAAACCTTGGATTGAAAGAGATCAAGCCAGAAAGAAGGAACAAGAAGAGGTTTTAGAACAACAGAGACAAAAGTTAAAACATTTCATGACTAAAAGGATCACAAAGTTGATAGAAGAACATGAGAACCATTCGAAGCCATCTTACACTAGCATCCCAGATGTCGAGGCCAAAGCTACACAAAAGGCTGAAATTTCTACCCCCAAAAAAGAAGAAGTAATATACCTAAAACCTATGAGAGAATCTCACCAACATGAAGTGACTATGTCCAAGGAACATAAGAATCAAAATGGGAAGAGAATCATCGAGACGAAGCTCACTAGAAAGAAGGATAGAAAGATAAGTAAGAAGAAGGCTAATATTGAAAAATTACAGAAGATCCAAGAGGGTACCTCATAGCAAGACACTTTGCAGAATTGGAGCTTCGTCGGGATATCAGAACAATGACATATGCCACTTCACCGAGGCAAATTAATATAGTTGTTGGAAGCCAATATAACCATTCGAATGCCACTCCGAATAGTTCGGAAAGAATTTATGGCTCACCACTAGACCATTAGACTGCACCATAATAGACAAAACATAAGTTAATGCAACCTCATACCTGTTGCAAGTAGACCGTTGCTAAGTTTCCCTACTTAGTCTGTCGTGCCATGCACTGAGAATGCTTTTTGCTAAGTGATAATTTGAGCTTGAAACCTGAGATTACTTCACCCTGTGATCATTTCCTCGTTCCCATATTGTTCATTGTAGTCCCTGAATTCATTTCACACCCAATCTAGTTGGCCCAAGCTTGTATGTCAGACGAGCTCAATGTTGCTGAGAAAGTAGTTGAAGAAGTTTTAATTGACTTAATGACTGAGAGAGTCATTTCAGAGTGAGGATTATCTACAGGAGTCCAAGCATCATCAACGAGAGGACTCCAAGCCTCCCCTTCCACTACTCACACTGGTCCATCCCAACCGACCGATGAGAAATGGACCAAGCACAGAGATGACATCGCAAATGCCAAGCTTATCCCATGCATTCTACCTACTTACTTACCACCTCTAAGCGGTGCCATCAACTATGAATGTGTAACTCGAGACTTCGAGTACACTTTGATCACCAGGAAACTTCTAAAATGGGTACACACAGTTCGTGCTAACTAGGATATGCTCGCAACACTGAAATTTAGTGATTTTAACCTTGGAGATTGTAAAGTTTACAGCATGTTAGCCCCGCATAAGTACTTAACTAGGACCAAAGGAAAGAATTCTAAGATTGTCCCGTAGTCATGGATCCAGAACCTCGCGTAGTCCACACTGCTTAATGTAATGAATATCCCTCACCTCGAAAAACACCAGGAAGTCAATGTATGCGTCAAGTTGTTGTTGTCCTACTACCATGGAGGATACTTATGGTTGGAGCATCACTGTGGATCCGACCTTGATCAATTGAATCACAGGACTTAGTATGAAAGGCCCTGACCCACAGGCATTTTACCCTGAAAGGACCTCAGACCGAGCACTAGTGCAGAGGATAAAAGAAACTTATGGCGATGTCAAGAAACACATGTGAGGCTACAAGGTAGCCTCTATCCAGAGTGGTGCAGTGCGCCTTTCCTATCAACTGATCGCAGGAAAGCTAGTTCGCAAGAATATACCAACACAAGTAACTGGATTCATAGTTAACCTCATAGGGAAGTGCGTCGAGGGACTACATATGAACTGGGCATAGTACCTTGTAAACCATCTAGAGATTGATTGTAGAGAAGCGAAATACCAAGGGTATGAGTTCCACTTTAGTTGGTTGCTCATACTAATCGCTTTCATCACCTGGGAGCTACCAGAAGGTGCCACTTTTCCAGAGATCGAACCCTTTGAACCACTGGCCGCAAAGTTCTGTACACTTTGGTACTCCAACGACATGAAAAAGAAGTGGCAGTCCAATGTCGTCTTCCACACCTATTACAACCAATTGAAGAATGCAATCCAATATACACTGCTCCTCACCCAAAACACACTTCATAGGTTTAGAACTTTGATAAAATTCAATGTGGACCGCCACTTCACCTATATCACAACGCGTGCTGATGAGCACAAATAGTATCTCTGGTTGTACTACAAGTTAACATAAGAAGACTTGGAGTATATTACCAAGGAATGGTCGGAAGGCCTCCTTATTGCAGTGGACCCCGCAGAAATGTCTGACATGGAAATCCCTGAAGCTATGGAAGATACACCTGGACCAATCAAGACTAAGAAGGATGATGAAGTTCAATATGTCCATAACAAATCAACGAAGAATACTTCGATCTCACTTGCGCAGGGAGGTGATGGTGAAGAACTAGGTGGCACAAAAGTTGAGAAAAACAAGGGCAAGGTTACTCCGCCTAGAGAGGAGGAGGATCCCTCTAAGAAAAGGAAGATTACCCCACCAAAGACCTCATCCCGAAAGAAAAATAAGGCCACTCGGACTATGTTTAAGACTACCCTTACACCAGACGACTTCAACTTCTTAATCACTGCGCTGAATGATGCTTCACTAGAGATCGCAGAAAAGAAAGAAGAAAAGAAGGAAGAGGTATTCAGCTGAATCAAGGGTGAACTTCAAGAAGTGCAACAGGAACTCCAGTCTAGCCGAGCAGTTTCTACTATGCCCTTGACAATTGGAATAGTAGGAATAGGCGATGAGCCCACCCAGTTACAGCAGATCGTCGATAAAGTCGAAGCTCGCCTTCGATGAGCTCAAGAAGACACAGTGAAAGCCACCCAGGCTTTGACATAAGTTCAGGGCGCACTTGTAGAACAACATAGTAAGGAAGAATGGGAAAATATTTCCCTAAAAGCGAAGTGGGATGAGGAAAAAGCACAGTTACAACAAAGCAAGGATCGGTTGCTAGCAGAGCAACTTGAAGTACATGAAAGGGTTCACAAATCACTTCGCTCTGTGACAGCCATAGAAGTGAATATTGAAGAATGTGTCCCATAGTAGGTAGCACAAATTGAATAAGTAATCCAACAACTTCAGCAGCGCATCGAATATCTGGAAATTCGTACCATGCTCGAGACTCCTCAAGAAATAAGAGATCTAAGGGAGGCAACTTCCCGTAGCGCAGTTGGATGATTAAAAACCTTTCCTTTGGAATGCAAGCAACTGAGTGCTAGAAGCGCCCAGACTTATGAGAACCTCACAGAGAATCCAGAGTTACAAGCATTGGAGGCACAACTCCAAGAAGCAAAGTAGCACAGCTGAAGGCCTTGACCCCAGTCGAAAGAATGAAGAGATTTCCAGAAAAATGCACCACCCAACAACAGGTACACATGATGCAAAGTAAAGTGATGGAATTCTCCCAACGAATTCAACCAATCCAAGAAAAGTCATGCCAACTGTTCACTAAAGTTGAAATCCAGGGAGTCGATCTTGAACAGGTTGTCATCACTGCAGAAAAATGCCTGGAAGGGCCAGTAAATGACGCAGTGATCCAGGAGATCACTGAGCAAGAGGTTGTCACACTACAACATGTCGAAGTAGCGCGAGCCAAGCTCAAGGCATTCGAGGCAGAATTGATCAGACTAGAGTGACTCGGGATGAGTCACAGGTGAGTGTTGGGGGCATGTTGGCCCTTGACCAAGTTTTGAGGAACAATTGGCCATATTTGACCATTTTTGGTCTTCGACGGCTTGTCAAAGATGGAGCACCCGGTGAAGCAGAGATCATGGGATCTCGGTCCACTTTTGGGCCCTTTTAGGGTTTTTGGGTTAATGTAATGGGAAAGGGATKTCRGCCYGTGGGTTTACCCATGCTTAGGCCCACTTTTGTAATGTATAAATAGAAGTATAAGCAATGTAATAAGTAGTAGATGTGATTGCTTAGTGCAATTGGTAATGCATCTATGTGATGTTGAATAAGTGCTCTGTGCGAACTATGTAAGGCTTGCAAGGCTAAGTGAAAGTTACTATGAGGTTGCTATAGAAAGCTAAGTGTTGTAACACAAGGAAGAAGGATCTAGCGAGCTGCGCAGATCTTATGTACTATGTGAAGAAGGGTTTTGGAGTCTTTGTGCTTGTAATAGATTGAAGACGATAATAAAGAAAAATATATTGTGGATGTATCCCCAGGGTGGGGGTGAACCATGTAAATCTGTGTGTTTTTCTCTGTGCTTTGATTCAATGTGTTTTTTCTTATGCTATGTGCTTTGATATATCCACTTATGCTCTGTGCTTCTTAGATATATATGATTGTTATATCTAATGTGTATAAGGATGCTTAGTGTTGATATACTAGATCTGATCTGGGTTACTATGGTTAAGTGCTGAAATACTGTAGATATGAGTGTACACTGCAATTCTCTGTGTTGTCTATGAAGTATAATAAGGGTTGAATATTGACGAATGATCGATGTTAAGTGCACTGTAAATGATATAATCATATATCTATGTCCCAGTTAAGGTTGTAGACACTTGAGTCTTGCAACCACCCCTGCCTCTACCTCGGGTGAGACTTCATCTGTTTCGCAGGTGTTTCCGAAAGGGCCGGTAGTTAGGGCTTTGTTGGTGCGCTCTTGAGCGTTGAACCCTGTGTCTACCCCTGTGCCAACAATTTTCTTTCGTTTTTAAAATTTATACGCTCCAACGGCATTGTTGGTTCACTGGTCCATGCTTGTTTTTTTCATGGCACTGATTTCTTATTTGCATGTTGTTGTTGTTCTTGCTTTCGTGTTCATGTTGTTGTAGTTTGCACATTTGTGTTTCTTCAATCGCAATTAGAACAACATCCTTCCTGGGGGAGTGGTTGTTGCTTGCTTCTTTCTTCGTTGTATGTTGTTTATTGTTGCTTAATTCGACTTTGTTGCTTGCTTATTTCTTCACTGTATGTTGTTTGTTGTTTCTTGATTCAACTTTGTAGGGTTTTAGTCTTGCGCTTGCAGTTGGGCCTTTTGGTTCTTTTTAGTTGGGTTGTTATTTGGTGCTTGTTCTTGTTTGCCCAGAGTTTGCAATGTTGGGAAGCTTCATTTGCGGTTGGATCTCTGGTTACATTTTTTTTCATTGCAGTTTACGTAGAATACTATTAAGATAAAATAATAGACTAAAGAATTGTAGGCGATGTAAATTGCATCTGTTACGCGTTGAAGTAGAGTTTGTTGGTCTCAAAGTATATTTCATAGTTGTCGATGCTTTTTCCATGGATTATGTGTTACTATGGTTTCATAGTTATGAGAATGCCTTTTTCTGTGTGGGAGATATAGTTGTTCTCTCCCTTTTACTTTCCTATTGTAAATTGCGTTTGATTCTAGTTTCTCGCATTTATGTGGTCATTCCGACCGACTGACGTTTGGTTGCATACTTAGCCAGTTCTATGGACGCGAATTCATCAATAGGTTATATTGAACTATGATAGTTCATGTTCAGTGTATACATTAGCTTTCCCGAATTAGTTTTCTTTAAAATAAGGCCTCCTGGACATAAGAGAATGCAATTTATGAAATTATAGGTTTCCTGGACAACATAAGTTAATGCTCGCGGGTTTTGGGGGTGGCAGGCTAAAAATTGGGCTTTTGTTGTTCTGTGCCCTGCAAATAGCACGAAGAGTTCCTCGATCATTTCGACCGACCACAGTTCGGTTCCATACTTAGCTAGTTTTATGTATGTGACTTCACAGATAGGTTGTATCGAACTATGGTGTATACATTATCATTTCCGAATTAGTTTTCTTTATAAGAAGGGCTCCTAGATAGAAGACATTGAAATTTATCAAATTATAGGTTTCTTGGACAACATAAACAAAACATAGGAAATATGTAATTTTATAAAGTANTGTGCTTCTTATATATATATGATTGTTAGATCTAATGTGTATAAGGATGCTTAGTGTTGATATACTAGATCTGATCTGGGTTACTATGGTTAAGTACTGAAATACTGTTGTCTATGAAGTATAATAAGGGTTGAATATTGACGAATGATCGATGCTAAGTGCACTGTAAATGATATAATCATATATCTATGTCCCAGTTAAGGTTGTAGACACTTGAGTCTTGCAACCACCCCTGCCTCTACCTCGGGTGAGACTTCATCTGTTTCGCAGGTGTTGCCGAAAGGGTCGGTAGTTAGGGCTTTGTTGGTGCGCTCTTGAGCGTTGAACCCTGTGTCTACCCCTGTGCCAACAATTTTCTTTCGTTTTTAAAATTTATACGCTCCAGCGACATTGTTGGTTCACTGGTCCATGCTTTTTTTTTCATGGCACTGATTTCTTATTTGCATGTTGTTGTTGTTCTTGCTTTCGTGTTCATGTTGTTGTAGTTTGCACATTTGTGTTTCTTCAATCGCAATTAGAACAACAGCCTTCCTGGGGGAGTGGTTGTTGCTTGCTTCTTTCTTCGCTGTATGTTGTTTATTGTTGCTTAATTTGACTTTGTTGCTTGCTTATTTCTTCACTGTATGTTGTTTGTTGTTTCTTGATTCAACTTTGTAGGGTTTTAGTCTTGCGCTTGCAGTTGGGCCTTTTGGTGCTTGTTAGTTGGGTTGTTATTTGGTGCTTGTTCTTGTTTGCCCAGGGTTTGCAATGTTGGGAAGCTTCATTTGCGGTTGGATCTCTGGTTACATTTTTTTTCACTGCAGTTTACGTAGAATACTATTAAGATAAAATAATAGACTAAAGAATTGTAGGCGATGTAAATTGCATCTGTTACGCGTTGAAGTAGAGTTTGTTGGTCTCAAAATATATTTCATAGTTGTCGATGCTTTTTCCATGGATTATGTGTTACTATGGTTTCATAGTTATGAGAATGCCTTTTGCTGTGTGGGAGATATAGTTGTTCTCTCCCTTTTACTTTCCTATTGTAAACTGCGTTTGATTCTAGTTTCTCGCATTTATGTGGTCATTCCGACCGACCGACGTTCGGTTGCATACTTAGCCAGTTCTATGGACGCGAATTCATCAATAGGTTATATTGAACTATGATAGTTCATGTTCAGTGTATACATTAGCTTTCCCGAATTAGTTTTCTTTAAAATAAGGCCTCCTGGACATAAGAGAATGCAATTTATGAAATTATAGGTTTCCTGGACAACATAAGTTAATGCTCGCGGGTTTTGGGGGTGGCAGGCTAAAAATTGGGCTTTTGTTGTTCTGTGCCCTGCAAATAGCACGAAGAGTTCCTCGATCATTTCGACCGACCACAGTTCGGTTCCATACTTAGCTAGTTTTATGTATGTGACTTCACAGATAGGTTGTATCGAACTATGGTGTATACATTATCATTTCCGAATTAGTTTTCTTTATAAGAAGGGCTCCTAGATAGAAGACATTGAAATTTATCAAATTATAGGTTTCTTGGACAACATAAACAAAACATAGGAAATATGTAATTTTATAAAGTAGATATATAAAGCATGCACAGAGCCCTCATCCCATACTTAGCCAATTTTTGCATTGCGGGTTCCTAGGGTAGGCAACTAAAAATTGACAATCGGAGAGTTTTGCGATATAGAAATTGACAATCGGACTTGCGGACTATTTTAATTTGAATTTTTGCACTACAATTTGCGTAGAATACTATTAAGATAAAATAACAGACTAAAGAATTGTAGGCGATGTAAATTGCATCTGTTACGTGTTGAAGCAGAGTTTGTTGGTCTCAAAATATATTTCATAGTTGCCGATGCTTTTTCCATGGATTCTGTGTTACTATGGTTTCATAGTTATGAGAATGCCTTTTGCTGTGTGGGAGATATAGTTGTTCTCTCCCTTTTACTTTCCTATTGTAAACTACGTTTGATTCTAGTTTCTCGCATTTATGTGGTCATTCCAACCAACCGGCATTCGGTTGCATACTTAGCCAGTTCTATGGATGCGAATTCACCAATAGGTTCTATTGAACTATGATAGGTCATGTTCAGTGTATACATTATCTTTCTCGAATTAGTTTTCTTTAAAATAAGGCCTCCTGGACATAAGAGAATGCAATTTATGAAATTATAGGTTTCCTGGACAACATAAGTTAATGCTCGAGGGTTCTGGGGGTGGCGGGCTAAAAATTGGGCTTTTGTTGTTCTGTGCCGTGCAAATAGCACAGAGACTTCCTTGATCATTCCGACCGACCGCAGTTCGGTTCCATACTTAGCTAGTTTTATGGACACGAGTTCACGGATAGGTTGTATTGAACTATGGTGCATACATTATCATCTCTGAATTAGTTTTCTTTATAAGAAGGGCTCCTAGATAGAAGACATTGAAATTTATCAAATTATAGGTTTCTTGGACAACATAAACAAAACATAGGAAATATGTAATTTTATAAAGTAGATATATAAAGCATGCACAGAGCCCTCATCCCATACTTAGCTAGTTTTTGCATCGCGGGTTCCCAGGGTAGGCAGCTAAAAATTGACAATCGGAGAGTTTTGCGATATAGAAATTGACAATCGGACTTGCAGACTATTTTAATTTGAATTTTTGCACTGCAGTTTGCGTAGAATACTATTAAGATAAAATAACAGACTAAAGAATTGCAGGCAATGTAAATTGCATCTGTTACGCGTTGAACCATTAGTTGTTGATGCTTTTTCCATTGATTCTATGTTACTATGGTTTCATAGTTATGAGAATTCATTTTGTTGTGTGGGAGATATACTTGTTCTCTCTGTTTTACTTTCGTGTTGTAAACTGTGTTTGAATCTAGTTTCTCTTGTTTCTGTGGTTATTCCGACCCACCGCCATCGGTTGCACACTTAGCCAGTTTTATGGACGCGGCTTCGCCAATAGCTTCTATCGAACTATGATAGGTCGTGTTCGGTGTATACATTAGCTTTCCCAAATTAGTTTTCTTTAAAAGAAGGCCTCCTGGACAGAAGAGAATGCAATTTATGAAATTATAGGTTTCCTGGACAACATAAGTTAATGATTGTGGGTTCTCGGGGTGGTGGGATGAAAATTGGGCTTTTGTTTTTCTGTGCCATGAAAATAGCACAGAGAATTCCGCCATCATTTTGACCGACCACAGTTCGGTTCCATACTTAGCCAATTTTATGGACACGGCTTCACGAATAGGTTGTATCAAACTATGGTGTATACATTAGCATTTCCAAATTAGTTTTCTTTATAAGAAGGGCTCTTGGACATAAGACATTGAAATTTATCAAATTATATGTTTCCTGGACAACATAAATTAAACATAGGAAATATGTAATTTTATAAAGTAGATATATAAAGCATGGATGAAGCCCTCATCCCATACTTAGCCAGTTTTTGCATTGCAAGTTCTCAGGGTAGGCGGCTGAAAATTGACAATTAGAGAGTTCCACAAAATACAAATTGACAATGGGACTTGCAGACTATTTTAATTTGAAGGGATGCATGTCCAAAAAATTTAGCATTCTCGAAATAGTTTACTTTACGTATGTTTTACATACCTTGGTGGACAAAAAACACACACAAAAAAATAGTAATCATTTTCATATCGCGAGTTCTCGGGGTGGCAGGATCTAAGTTTGGTATCTATTGTTCTGTGTCCTACAAATAGAACAAAGAGTTCCGCGATATACAAATTGACAATTGGACTTGTGAAGTATTTGAACTTGAAGGGATGGTGCAAAAAATATAGCATTCTCTAAATTACTTTTCTTTACGTACGTTTTACATAAGGTCGTCAACAAAAATATAAAAATAGTAGTAATGTCTGTTACATAGGGCTCCATACCCGCTACCTTCAGTGCTTCCCAATACACATTAAATATGCTTTCAAAAGTTAGAACCGACCAGACAGGTTCAAAAAGATGGGATTTAATAACTAGAAATCTCGAGGACATCTCCCATTAAAATGAATAGACAGGTGAATATTATGGGATCTGGTAATTTCTTTTTGCTTGCATTTTGAATTTGCGAAAATATTTCTTTTTTGTTTTTTTGCTTGTGCAGTTTTAGTTTTTTTTAAATCTTCATCATAGTTCATGAACGTGTCGCCGAGAGAGGACTCGACGTCGTGCCCATCTTTAATATTGTGCATTTCGAAATGATGGGCTTTAATAACTAGAAAGATCGAAGACATATCCCATTAAAATGAATAGACAAGCAAATACTATCGGATCTGGTAATTTCTTTTTGCCTGCATTTTGAATTTGCAAAAATACTTTTTATTTTATTTTTTGCTTATGCAGTTATAGTTTTCTTAAAAGCTTCAACATAGTTGACGAACATGTCACCCACAGAGGCCTTCATGTCATGTCCCTCTTTAATATTGTGCATATCTTAGATGTCAGATTTGAGAATCTGCTTGGATATGGGAATTTTAATATGTGTTGCTCATCACTATTTAGCGTACATATTCAAAAATATTGGCATTAATAAGTGAAAATATTGAGAACATCTATCATTAAAGCGAATCAACACAAAATCTACCGAAGACCATCCAATGTTTGTTTTAAATACTTATTGCCATTTCTCTCTATCATCAAAGAGTTGTGCTTTAGGGTGCCTTCGTTCTAATGTTCCTGGTCATGGACATGTAAGACAACTTAGAGATGTGATTGAGGGGCACATGAAAGAAGACATACTGGTTTTATGTGACATGAGCTTTGAGTAAAAAAAAACCTCTGTTATACAAGAGAAACTCAAAGAGGACGAAGAAAAAATAACAAGTATGTTCTGGTTGGTGTTCTTCTTGTCTTCAATTCTTTGGTTGGTTGAAAAGGCTGCCAGGAGTTTTGTTGGTTGAACTTATTTTTTTTCTTGTTGGGAATTGTAATGGATTTTGAGGTCACTTGCAAAATAGTTCTTCATTTAAGTATATAGATTCTTCCAACAAAACAGATTTGGCAAGTGTATTGACTTGTAGAGATTGCACTAGTATTTGTGTCTATCTCGGAGGCGGGTAACAAAAACTGTATGGGTGGATAAAACAACATATTATCACTACAAAAGTTTCTATTTCATAGTTTGATGACCTGCATGTGGGTCTGCTAGCCGACTTGATAGAAAGCTATGTTCTTTGTCAAAAAAAATTTGGTTTGCTCTCGATGTAGTTCTAGACTCCACATATTTGGCGTGACCTCCTAACATTCCAAGCCTTTCTGTCGACCGCCATACCTCCACTGCTATGAGGAAATATATATTATGATGCCATATGAAACATTTGATACACTTGCCAGCCTTGTGCTGGTGCATTCTACAACATTTGATGCACTTCCCACACCTCTGCTGCCCAAAGAAGTTATGTACCTCAACAGATTTGCATTTTGCATCTGGGTTGGATTTTCTTTCAATTTACTATAATAAAGAAAAGAAGTTCCACATACAAATCCTCAGGCATGTTTCTCAACCAAACAGATGATCGAATATAGCGAGAATACCAGTCACTATCTATAGACATGGTATTCAAAAAAATGGTATAGATGTACTTGGCATCACCGATTAAGTACAAAACCCAAAATTGATATTGAACTCATTTTTTACGAAGAAAGAGTTTGAACGTCAAGAAAACTACGAAGAAGCTTCATCAATGTACATATTTTTTATTGGTCGAGGGCAGGCGAAATCGAAATTGTTGTCACAAACAGCCTCATCTATATTTTGTAACCCATCTTATTTGAATATAGAATAATTTTGGTTTATATTTGAATAGTATTTTCCAATTTCTGGTATTTTTTTTAATTGTATTTTGTACCTTCTTCCCCTTTGTCGTTAAACATGAAGGACAAGATTTCGTTTCTGCTGCCCACTACTTCAATCTAAATAAAACCTGCTCCGTTCTTTCTTTACATTTTACATTTAAGAATAATTAATGAGTTACAACAAGGTGGCTGAACTGTTGACACAATGTTCCTGTGAAGTATGTTGTATATATTGCATCTTTTTTCTATTTGATAATATATGTGCATATATACTAATATCAGTACTATTGGAATAAATACAAAAAAATTCCTCTTTGGCAAAGCTTAGGCAATTATGTTTGGGTTTGCGGTATTAAACAACAATGTCCATTGTTCTGTCATATACATCTTGCAGCCTAAGAACTTCCATGGTCTGCAATTTATGCTTTAATTACTTGAAGTCACACCAAATTTTGATTGCATTTAATTTAATTTAGATATTGATGTTCATGGATGATTTTAGGGGCTAAATTTTTCTCATGGGCTAATTTTCCATGGTTTTTCCAAAAAGGAGATTCACTATTTTAAAAATGATTCACCCAAATTCTATAGGATAAAATTATTTTACCTTTAAAATCGCCAAAAATGTATAAAAACTACATAAAATCCTTAGAAATTTGAATATTTTTACAAAAATATCGCCAAACATTTATAGTTGGCATATGAAGGATAAGTAGGATTTGCCAAGGTTTCTACATTTTAAAATATATTTCCATCCTTAAAATCATCCCTGATGATGTTTATGGAGAGCCGACGTTTGTTGATGTCATTGCAACGAATACAATATGAATAGATGATAAGGATTTGATCTCGTTGATACCACAATGCAAGTTCATGTTTCTTATTGAGCTATGTTCATCTTGCAGTCAAAATTTTTGTGGTTTCAAAGAAATTTGCAAGCCGAAGAGCATCTTGCAAATTGGGAGATCATTTGCATTTGAAACAAAAACGATCCATTAATATATATTAGTATGAATATTATTCAGATAAACATGAAAACTTTCTCCATTGATAGATACTAGTATGAAAAATATTGAAATAGATATCAAAACTTTGTCTTGGCCAATACTTAGCCAGTTATCTGGGCAACAGGCCCCGGATTCGCAGCACCCACCACCTATGTCCCATGTCTTGTCATATACATGTTGCAGCCAAAGAACTTCAATGATATGCACTTAATGATTTTACTAGTGATCTTCAATTCACGCCTTAACATCTCCATCTATATCCTTGCACAACGGATCCGACTGACCGCTGTTGTTTTCCATACTTAGACAAATTTATGTCCTCCGTTGTGGAGCCGGCGCTTGCGAACCCAGATGCTTATCATTCCGCTATATACATTTTGCACTCAAAACATCTGTGATCTACAATTCCACCGTGGGTTCCTCATATACATCAAGTTCGTTCAAAGTATCTGTTCCTGCTTTCCATCCCCAACAAATTCACGTCCTTCCTGATATATATCAACAATGCTCTTACTAGTGACAAGTGGACACAGTGATACGAAAGATACTTCTGTGATCTGCAATTTATGGCTTAACGGGTGACAACTTAGCAGGGATTCGCAAGCATTTTCATTAATAATCAAACACTAGATGTTCTTATATGAGATACTTAGTTATTTTTCCCTTCTCTTCTTCCCGTGTATTATCTTAACTTTCACTGCGAACTCCTCTGTCCTTTTTCCCTTATTTTCTTCCCGTGTATTATGGGACTATAAAATATGGACATGATGTTTTACAGAGCATGCACAAATTTTGCATTCCATACCTAGTGACATTTTGGATCGTGGGTTCTCAGTCGAGCGGGCTCAAAATTGGGTCTCCATTGTTTCGTGGCCTACAAATAGCACCCAGAGTTTTGCGATATACAAATTGACAAGCGAACCTGTGGACTGGTTGAATCAACATTGCACTTCTATTGTTCTGTGTCCTCCAAACAACACTCACAGTTCCACGATATAGAAATTGACACATGGAATGTAGGACTGAAGGGTGGAAATTGCCATTGTTTACGAATGATAGTCCCTATAAGGTATCTAACAATATCTAGAAAATATTTTGAATACTAAATTAGCTTTTAGTAGTGACAACTGGACAGAGAGGTACGAAACAATTGGAATTTCACTCTCCACAATATACAAATTGACTACCAGATTTCGACATCGTCCACTCTTCCATGTTACATATTATGCATTCAACTCTTAGGAGCGATACAATTAGAAGGTCTGAGCCTCACCTCCTCTGCAAACACCTTCTCGATCTGTTCTGGATCCTCCTGTTGCCGGGTTGATATCTTATAGAGCATGTATGAATTCTGCATTCCATACCTGGCGACATTTTTTATCATAGGTTCTCAGGTGGGTGGGCTCAAAATTAGGCCTCCATTGTTGTGTGTGTTGCAAATAGCACCCAGAATTCTGTGATATACAAATTGACAAGTGGACCTATGGACTGTCTGACTCATCATTGCACTTCTATTGTTCCATGTCCTCCAAACAACGCTTCCAGTTCCGTGATAAAAAAATTCACACACGGAATGCAGGGCTGGCGGGGTTGAGATTTCCATTGTTTACCAATGCTAATCCCTATGAAGTATCTAATAGAATCTAAAAAAATATTTTCGATACTAAATTAGCTCTTACTAGTGAGAATTGGACACAGGTATGAAACAGGTGGCATCGCAACCTGCACAATATACAAATTGACTGCTGGGTTCGGACATCATCTTCTCTTCCGTGTTACAAATTATGCATTCAAATGTTCGAAACGATACAATTTGAACGTCGGAAAATTGCGTCTTCTGTAGACACTTTCTTAGCCTGTTTTGGACCCTCCTGTTGGTGGGTTCACCAAATGTGCAACTCTTGGATACTGTTTCGGGTTGGCATCAAGATTTTTTGTACGATGGTTCACAAATGTTTCAAAGTATCTGTCGTTGCCTCAGTTGGCATCCGACCCTCCGCAATAAACAAATCGACTACCGGGTTCACATCTTCTACTCAAAATTTCCGTGATCTACAATTCCATTGTCGACTCCTTTGTCCTTTTCCCCTTTTCTTCTTCCCTTATATTATGGCTCTTTGGTTATATACTTCGTCGCCTTTCCATAATCGTGGGTTCCAGCATTGTCGGGCTGAATTCTTTATCTCCATCTATATAATCACACTAGGAATCTGACCGACCGCTATTGCTTTCCATACTTAGCCAATTTTATGGCCATTGTCGTTGGGTTGGAAATCTACAATTCTACCATGGGCTCCTCAAACTCGCAAGCTTCATTGTGCCATGGTTCACAAATGTGCTTGCTAATATACAATGGTTATGCTCTTACTAATGACTCTTAAAAGTGACACCTGCACACAACAATACGAAACGGGTTCACGAAATCTCCAATTCTTAGTCAGTGTTTCGGGTTCGCACATTCGAACTCTGTTGCTTCTTGTTCCGTGATATACATATTGTACTCAAAATTTCCATGATTTACAATTCCACCATGGAGTCGTTGGTCCTTTTTCCCTTTTCTTCTTCCCTTCTATTATCACTTTGTCGTTATATACTTAGTTGCCTATCTATAAACGCGGGTTCCAGCCTTGGGCAGCTGAGATATCTTTATCTCCATCTATATAATCACACGAAGAATCCGACCGACCGCTATTGATCTCCATACTTGGCCAATTTTATGGCCACGATTGGCGGGTTCATGATTTCGAACTCTGCTTCTTGTTGCGTCATGTACATATTGCACTCAAAACTTCTGTGATCTACAATTCCAGCGTGGGCTCGTTGAACTCACAACCTTCACTCTACCACTACTCACAAATGTTTCAAAGTATCTCTCGCTACCTTCCATCCCCACTAACTTCCTGTCCTTCCATCTGTCTTACCATACCCTCTTTGTTGTTACACGTATTGCACTCAAAAAGTTCCAAGACATACAATTTGACCCTTGCCCCCTCACCTTCAATGGTTGTACCTTGCTGTTGTAGGAAAATCTCCCTGTAGACAGGTAGATCACCTCTAAGGCTTGACCTTAACCCTAGACAGAAAAATTCTTAACGTGGACACTGACTTCCTTTCAAATCTATCTAAACTAATGCATGAGAAGGGAGGATAACATAAGTACCTTTAAATCGACGTTTGTCCCTGCACGCTCCGAGTTGCGCTCCAATCCTTTTGCTCCTCGCTGAGGTCTGTGGACAAAACAAGATACGAACACTTCCTACTCTACTGACATTATCTTGAAAACAGATCTATCAATAAATGATAATTTCATGTGATATCAGACACAAACTAGAAAGAAACATGCCAAGTGTGTCATATTAATGAGAATAACGACATCAGTACTTACAATCGTAGATGCGAATGAGACAGCTTCGTCAAGTCCTCTTCGTCTAACCCTTGCCTGAAAGATCCACAACCTGGATAACAACAGCTTCAATAATCACTCTCCTTTGGCTGACTGTCAGTTTCCTCCAAGATCATAAGTTTCATATGTTCAGTTCTTCCCCCTTTCCACCATCATAGAGCATGTTTATATAGCTTGGGAGGGGCCTAACCTCTTGAGTTATGTTTAGAACCAGTTGGGGACCTTCTCCTTAGATCAGGGATCTTTTGATGAAACCAAGAATTCGAGCACAACTGCCTCCTAATCTTGAATGATCTCCCCCTTATTCTACTCAACGGGCTAACAATTGACCCAGAATAGGGAGCGCTCCCCCAAAAGGGGTATCAGAGCATTGTAACGCTCCTGGTGAGCCCTGGGGAAGCGCCAGTGCTCTTAGGATGAGCAACGCTCCTTCAAAAGTGACTAAAGGGCGTTATAACACTCCTTAAAGCATGGCAGAGGAGCGCCAGCGCTTCTGCAGCTGTAGTAGGGGAGCGTTCCCCCTCCAAATCAGTGTTTCAGGGTCCCTTTCAGGTGTCAAGAGCTATTTGATTCCAGTAGACCAGTTCTTGATCTTCAAATCAATCATGTGATGTTTCATAAGGGCCGCCTTAGTGTCGTTATCATGGCATCATGTCTGAACATTGTTTGCGACACCAGTGATCAACTTGCGACACTTGCGAAAGTTGTAGGGAAGATGCGACACTTACGACGATTGATAGGGACAATGTGACACTTAGCAATTTTGACGTGTAACAGAATGCCCCCCAAAGTATGAAGTTAGAAGATACGAACTGATGACTGAAATACTTTGTAGACGTTCAAGCAAGGGTATAGACTTGGGGAACCTGATGAAAGCTACACACAAACATCCAACAAATATCATGACATATTTCAAAACCCAAGGCAGGCATACCTATGCTTGGGTGATCAAGACTTGCAAGATATGGCCGCCATCAAATACACTGCGGATCCA
>JZKD02S1847476.1:47979-83059 GCA_000966675.3 Picea glauca
AATACCTTAATTTTCTTTTTTCCTCTAACTCTTTATCACACCACATTTTCTCTTTAAATTTTGATTTGACATTTTTTTTAATAGTATCTTTTTTCTGCAAAATGGTTTCTTCCATTATTCCCTAATAGTTTAGCCAAGACCAGGCATCTTTATGCCATCCTAGCTTGAGTTGATGGTGGTTATGACTTGATTTTGAAGCAATTTTAGGTAGCCTCTTGTCTTCCATGTTGTTTAACTTGTTCTTATACATTAGGTATCTAGTGATAACCATGCTCTCAATGGGGGAGAGGCTTGTTTCTAAGAGAAGGATGGGATAGGGCGTATTTCCTTTAATTTTGAGATTATAGGTTATAAAATTCTTTTGTATTTTCTTTATATTTCTCCAGGATTCACGAGAGATACTACAGCCCCAAACTTCACATCCATAAAGAATAACAAGTGTAACAAGAATCTCAAAGAGGAGTTTCTTCTTACCCCAAATCCAAAGATCAGTTGATTTACAATTGTTTTCAAGTCCATAATAAGCTTTCCATCCTCCAATAATCATTTTCTCAATGCTATAATTCGAGCTTGTGGTGAATATCAATTCCAAGATATTTGTATAAAGTCACTTCCTCCAAGTTATTATTGTCATATACAAAGGTATCATAAGAAATCTTATTGGATTTAATAATCATGACCATAGTCTTATCAGTATTAACATTCATACTCATATTAGAGAAAAAATCCTCGATTTAGTGGATTAATATTAATATTATATATTTTATTATAAAAAATAATTTTTTAATTAAAATATAATAGCGATGTTTATAAAAAAAAAATTATGTTAATAATGCATTTCATGAAAAGTTGTTAGCAAAGTGAAATAGTATTTCAAAAACTACTCATGAATCACAAAAAATAATAAAAGATATATGGATATATTATGATTAATGTATTCATGCACACCCTATATATTAATGTTATATAGGGATGAATATTATATTTTAATAATGTTAAAAACCACATTACCATAATGATGTCATTATAAAACCCATACCAAATAAAGTATTTTTCCACGTGTCAATATTTCCAAGTTGATGTGACTCATCATTGGCCCAATTACTATAATGGCATGCATTTAGATAGGAGAAATGATGGATTGATGAGAATGCCATCAAATTCAATAACAATGAAACATATAGAATCTAGTTGGAAAGAAAAATGTATTAATGAGAAGTGGAGCATAAGATTTGGTTTTGCAATTTATGGGGGGTAAATCCCTACTCCCAACAATATAGAATATAGAGAACATGCGTCATGGTTCTAAACAACTACAATATTTTACCTTAGATGTTCAACTACAATATTCCATCTTAGATGTTAATTAAGAAATAACAACTAATGTTTATTCTACTAATATTATCTTAAATATTAATTAAGAAGTAACAAGTGATGTTTATTCTATTGGTACCTTGAAAACATCAAATGAAGAAAATGGATTCATACTTTGACACCTCAAATAGATGCATTACAAATTTTATGGAAAGAGATTAGTATATATGGTGTTTCAAGGAAATTGAATTTTCCATGATCATTTATCACACTTTATGATATATTATGTTTGTGTAGTCATGATTTTCTAGGATTTACACTATACTCTAGTACAAATAATGACGCTCGTCAACATTTGATGTTGAAAAATATTTTTGTAGTATACAAGTATTATGATAATTAACTGCTACTAAAATTGTTATATTATTATCATAGTATGAGTAATATTGGATTTTATGTGCAAGGATTATGAATAAGGATTATAATGCATCACCACATTGTGGTGACCAATTTGAAGCAAGGCATGAATGTAATATTCTTGGTTGGACTTTAAAAATAGAAATGTATATGTATACATGGTGATGTGCATGTAATATTCTTGGTTGGACTTTAAAAATAGAAATGTATATGTATACATGGTGATGTGCATCAAGGGTGGTGTAAAATCTAGGGGAGGGGATGTAATACCCTATGTTAAATACTCATAATAGAAATGTAAATGTACACATGATGAAAGGTTGAGAGATGAATCATCTAATATGTAAATTTAAATTGAATGATAATAAAATACATTATGTGTGGTGAGTAGTTTACTTTAAAATCAATAATCAAATGGAAATATTAGAGAATTGGAATGGCATGCTCACTAGCTGGGTGAAAAGTTATAAAGGAATGTTTAAGAACAAGCCTCTTTTAAATGTATTATGAGAAACCCTTCTGAAGTATATCTATTGGAAAATCTGGCACAAATGTAATAGAGTAGTATTCAAACAAGAAACAAAAGCTCATTTTAGAGTGGTGGCTAAAGAAAAGGGACTCTTAGCAAAGTATATTAATTCCGAAGGTAAGAAATTTTTAGAATGTCAATACTGGGATGGGGATGCATAGATGGATTCAAAATTTCTATATCTCTCATGTCTCATTCAATAGAGTAGATAGCTTCAAATGGATGTAATTGATTTTCATTAATGGAAATCAGAACAACATTCTTATTTTGTTTTTTACAAAACATCAAAAAGAAATCTAGGGTTAGTAGGCATGGGGGGATTCTCATTGATCCCATAGGAAAAAAATAGCTATCATACACTTGGGGTTTATGAACATTGTTTAATAACTAGGAAGAATCTTACCCATTATTCTAGGGGCTAAGGTTAGTGGTGGAAAAGAAAAGACAACACATAATCATCATGGGGGACTCTAGCATAATCCTTAGTCAATGATCAATAAAACATGCCCAAAAGATCATAAAATTGCTTCAATTCTGATCAGAGCTCAATAAGAGGATTCAAAAAATCAAGACATCACTTTCTTTCATGTGAGGAATCAAGGAATCACATTCATCAATATAATCTAATGGCCAATAAGGAAATAATATTGAAAATGGGGGAACTATGGTTAAATCGTGTTTTAACCACCCAAGCAATACCATAATAATTCCCCTTTATAATTTAATGTCATGTACCTCAAATGTATCAAACCACGTGTCTTTCACATGCAAGCCCATCCACCAAGCCAAAGAAATAAACTTGATGCGACCTAAGGGATCCTCACACATGGCTATGGTAGCAGGGATGAGAGGTAATTAAGGTTATGTTTTAATTTACCTTGGAACAAGTGGGATAATGGCCACTTCATCCTCATTCTAGTGGGATGACGACAAGCATATTTCCATGAACTTAGTGTCATACTTCAGGTTGGTTTTTGGTTTCTCTATCTCTTTGTATGCACTTATTATACTTATTTTAATTCATGCTTAGAAGTTGAATGCCAGTATCTCGGTTCTCCTTGATTATGGGTATATCAGTTTCAAATTTGAAATTATGAGGATTGGTATTTTGGGTTTAAAGTTTCGATCTTTTCTCCATGGAAGCAGATATATTTGTTTAATTTGATACTTCACGACATCATACTTGTTTCCCAGGAAAGAAATTGTATTTTTTAGTTTACCCTCTCTCTATTGGCCTTGGATTTTAGTTAGGAAGTGATAGATATTCCAACATTTATCTTCTACTTTTGGGTTTGTGGATTTAATTTTGAGCTTCTAGGGAATGATCTGGAGAGATTTCTCCTCACCTTCTTTGAAAGTTGTGGTTCATAGTATCTCCTTGTTGGTAGACTTAGTCTTTTTGGGAGAACTCTTTTTTCTCACATATGGAGGTTTACCATATCTTTGTTTCATTCCTAGAAAATTTCTCAAATATCATGGATCACTAATATTTACTATAATTAAGAAGGATATTAAGGATGCATGAAGACATGGTAGCAAGTAATAGACCTAATTCCATACTATCTCTCATTTCCAAATTCAATAAATATGAACTACAATGCATTTCTCAAATTACAGACATTATGAGCACTCCATTGTGAATCAGACAACAATTAGTCTTCCTTGAGATGGAGTGAAACCTACTTTCAAACTTGGTGGAGAATTGGAATAGAGATGCTTTCTCGATGGCTTCCAATCAAAGGATTTATGAACAAGGGGAGAATGAAAATGAGGACGCATAGATTCAGATGATTGAAACCGTGGATATCGGAGATCAAGAGCCATCATGCATTGACATAGTACTAGAGGAAGCAGCAACTCAACACACCTTTCTTTAGTATATATATTTTAGATTAATTAGTTTCTTAGGAATATTTTATAGGCTTTAAAGTAACAAAAAAATCTAGAATTTTTTTCCAAACAACATTATCAAGCTATGTTTTATGTTTTAGATAAGTGCAAATGGTTTGAATCATGAAGACATTTGTATGTATAACCAATTCTCTCATCCTCATTGCAACCATTTTTCATAATAAATTTAACTTATTTCTATTAAAAAAATTTAAAAATGCATTATAGGTTGCAGACAGAGAATGATGTACAACATGGGGGGCTATAATTCCACAAGAGGAAATAAATAAGGCTTAGGGGGCTCAAAAGGGCCAAAGCCAAATAATATTATTTTATTCCTAGCCTAAAGTTTTTTTATTATGCCATCTTAAGTCATACCAGCCTTGGAGTTAGTGGGGGAAGTGAGATATATGTGGGCTTCTTATGAAGGCATGTCGCATATCTCCTTCATGAAAATATAATCCATGTATTTTGGTTATGCAAGGGATTATCCTAAGTATTATTTACTAGAAGATGGTCTCTTAGAGCCTAGGTTTCCATATTATGGATTGTACTTGGAAAATGAATGTCATGTAATCATGGATAATTATAGTTGTGATAAAATATGGAAGATGCTTTGTAGAAACCAAGAGGAAATTTTGATCCTATGTAAATTCCATGGTGGACATTGAGCGACTTAGTTACAGCTGAGACTTTCTTGAGTCCCTAGTAGTGATATTTCCTATCCAATTTGTGTTGGATCCTAGGAAGGAAGTGGGATAGACGAAGTGATTGCATGGTAGAGAAGGGGATCCCATTCCTTAGGTTGTGCAAGCTGAAGGGGAAAGATATTTGGTGGGTTAGAGTTACTGTAAGAGTTATCAGATTGTGATAAAAGGGAAAATGGGTTGTGTGAGAGGATTATAGCCAACCATAGGAAGATTTCATCCTTGTGGACTCATAGCCTCAGGTCAGAGGTGGCCTTCTTGCTGAAATATTACAAAAAATAGAGAGCCTATGGTTGGGTAGAACATCTTTCATTTACATCCAGTTGGTGAATTATTACCAAAAGATAAGTGTTTATGATTTATTTGTGTAAATGTTGAATTATTACCATTTATGTTATGAATGCAATGGCTTTTTTATTGTATGAATAAACCTGCATAGTTACGCTTGCATGTATTAATTCATTAACAACATGGACAATGAAGAGGTATTGCATTATAGCTATATGATGTGGACTTTAGACTAGCTAGTAGGATGGGTAGAATGAATAATGGTATCAGAGCAAGAAGAAAATTGAAATTTGTGTTTTCTATAAGTACTCCATATCCTCAATGGTGGAAAGAGGGTACTAGGTATATGACATAGTGGTATCATAGCTAATTGTAAGTTAGTGGGATGAGTTTGGAGTACCCCACCACCTCAACTGTGTTACATGGGTAGTTGGGTATGTTACAGATCAAAATATTTGAACAAAATGGTATATGAAGGACATATGAAGTTTTTTCCTATAAATCATCATTTTAATTGATTGATTAAGAGGGAATTTGTAAATGGAAGATGGAGATATAGACCACCCTTTGTGAAATATTTGTTTTTATTAAATAATAAATATGCATGATATTAATATGTCGGGTTTCATATTAATTTGATAGGTGGTGTTGAATCATGTTGTCGTTGATGCCAAAAGATGATTGATTGATTGATGTCAAGGAATTGATTGATGCCAAAGGATGATTGATTGATGTCAAAGGTCAAAAGTTTGATGACAAATGATTGATGTTGATTGATGTCAAATGAACAATGTCTTGTCATAGTATATTGATGAAGTATGCATTTTCCTTGATGTGAATGGATTGATGTCAAGTGGAATCATAGTCATATGATATGATGCATAGATGAAGATGGATCAATGAGTTGTCATTGATATATGGACCCGAGTTGGATTGATTAAAAGATGACTCATTATTGTATTATGATGGTTGATAAGGAGTACAAATGGATGAAATCGAAAGTGGTCCCCTTATGGTGAAAGCCTTCACGGGAAGATGATTTTTGGTTGAGTCATCCTAAAAGTATGGTTAAAGAACCCATGCTTAACTATGGAATAATGAGATGAATATCAACAAATTTTTCAGTGAAACTATCCTAGTTGGATAGTTCTTGTCATGCCATTTCCAGTGGTGTGTGGAATGCCACATAACTCCTCATGGTTTGAGAGTTATGGCCTTACGAAGTTGGAGGACCCTCATATTATGGCTTGAAGCCCCAAAGGTCAAAGAAGTCAAAATGATTACAAAGAAGATATTATTTAAATAAAGTTAAGTGATTATTTAAATAATAAAGTAAAGTGACAAAGCCAAGGAGGATTATTTAAATAATCAAATAAATGGAGAACTTTCTATTTATGGAAAGTAGTTATGAGAAGGTTAAACCTAAAATGAGGAAAGAGGGTTAATTGGTCAAGTGGATATTGGATACATGGACAAGTGGAAAATTGGGCAAAGTTGAACATAAGTGACTATGTGGACAAAGTGACCTAGAATATGCTTCTAAGGAAGCTAATTGGAGAGTATAAATAAGAGGCAAGGGTCTCTTGTAAAAGCAATCTCTTGAGCATGTATTGAAGATCTATTCTAAGATAAAGAGAGAGTCTGGAGGATCTCATGGACGCATCAAAGTTTTCGTAAGTCTTAGATCTTGATGGAGAAAGTTTCAGAAGTTCAGAAACCCTAGTTTCTAAAGGAGTATGCGAGTAGTAGTGGGCCATAGAGCATACATACGCAGGATGCAGCGAGACATAGAGCATACATACGTGGCTGAAGGAGGACATAACACGTACAGTGAAGAAGTCATGACGACTTGGATGTGAGTTGATGATCAAGATCTTGAAGGCTGAAGCAAGTTCCAGATATGCACTCTATGGGCTTAGATCTGCCATAGAAACTATGGTATGGTTACATAGTTGTCTTGATGGATACTCTTGCATATTGTATGATGAATGCTTAAGGAATTATTTGTATGGATGTTGTGATTTAATTTTTATTGGTTGATGGAGTGAGAAACACTCTTATGGTTCAGTACTGATATGATTTCCATAGTATATTGGTTGCTTATACATGATTGAATAGCATTCATATTGTATGGTTGAGGAGCATGAGTAAGTTATTTGAGAGCTTGGATGTGTTGTGATTGGTTATGGTTCAGAGTGGACCATGAAAGACAGAAGTGAATGTGACTGAAGACTGCAACGGATCTGAGTTTGTCTTGAAGAGAAAAACTCCAAGTAACTCAGAAGTGATACGCAGGTTGTATTACAGACAAGCCGCGTACATACGTGAGCTATACTACTGGTAGGGCACGTACATACACGTGCCACATTACTGACAGGTCGCGTACTTGTTGACAGATTGGTATCTGTTGAGGATTGATTTCTCTTCTCATTTGGTGTTGAGTTGTGTAAGTTGAGTCTTGCATTATAGAGTTGGTTCTCTTTTAGAGTTGTACTCTATTTAGTTGTTGCTGATAACCCAAGGATTGTAGTCTGTAATAAAAAGAAAATTGTACATACATCTCGTGTTCTTTGTGTTCCTTGTTGTGATGACTTATTGATGATATACGTTGCTGATGCATGTTCACATTTAAATGGTTATAAATGACAACAATAAGTAATGAGTAAATGGTGATTGATAACTAAGGAGTTTTGTGAAGGGGAAGTTTTGGGAAAAGAGTCCCACACTCATTCAACCCCCCTATAAGTATGGTCGGTGTGTCCAACATGTGGATCACTTCAAAGGAGATCGTTATTAATTCTATTCCTTGATGAAAATAAGAGATTGTCTAATTGTTTGCATCTTGGAAAATGAACTCCCATCAAGATTCATGGAGATTTAGGTGCACTTTCTATTACATTTAGTGGATGACATTGAATGTGGTTGATGTTCATAGTAGTATATGGATGCTTTTATTATAAAAATACATGAAGGAACCAAAGGCATGAACACAACTAGAAAGTTGAATGGAAAAGATATATGTTTTTCTAGAGTCTCTTTACTTTGGAAGTGAAAATAAAAATTCACTTCATGTTAATGCACCAATTGTATGGAAGGTTGAAGAGAATACAAGAATAGAAAAGAGAAAGACAAGATTTAGAGAATAACAGAAAGCGACACCTCTTAACCAATAATCATGAAATAGTAATTTCTTAGTTATAAACACATTATAAATCATGGTCATAATATTTTATTTATAGACACAACACTTCACATTGTCTTACTAGTATTTAGTCAATATACATCTACTCATAAGATAATAACAATAGATATAAATTCATGTTATATATTTCGGATAAAAAAAGATATAAATGAATATCTATGATAAATAAAATAAAAAAATTAATAAATTAAACCATTCCAAAAAATTCAATAAAAAGAATTACCTTATGCAGTGCAAGAATGTTATCCAAAACACTACACTAAAATCTAGGTAAATGAACACATATTATACAAATACAATGCATGCAACTTTTCCAATAGAAAATTACTCATTATATTGATATATAATATGTTCTCTTGATAAAGTACAAGTCTTGCTCAACCTAGATCTAGTTCAAAGACCATTCTCTAAAATCATATTCTACCACTGACACAACAAAACCAATGAATTGACAAAGATGTAAACCAACACGCATGCTGCAAAAAGAGATTCGGAAAATAAACCAGTAGTTGCTCACCCCCATAGGACCTCAAAGTGTTAAACAAAACACCACACGCCCCCAAAGGACCTCAAAGTGTTTATCAAAAACACTGCACGCCCCAGTGAGGACCTCAAATATCTGGCCCAAACCTCTTCTTGTCAAGGAGAGAGGACCAAAGCGAAAGGAAACAAAAATTGTAGAGAAAAAAAAAATGAAATCCTCACCACAACATAGAAAAAAAAGTGCATCCAAAAATGGTACGCGCAAGGAGATATATCAAAACACCAGCCTGGTTTTTCCGCAGAGCCCATCCGGGCCATCGACCTTGCAGCCCCGCTCGCCCTGAAGAAGCAGTCGCCCGAGCCATGGATCCCCGGAGCCGTCGACCACCTTGAAGCACCTCTTTCCCTTGAAGGAGCTCACTCTGTCGCCCTTCTCACTGTAGAGCCCTACTCATGCTCACCCTTCCTGCCGAAAATCCCCCCACACCCTTGTGGAGGTGCTCTCCCCCTTCTCTCTGGAAATTTTGGGATGCGACTAATGAAAACCTAGCCACAGAGCCCAATCACTCACCCTCCTTCGACCAATTACCCCTTGACACATATCATAATTACCATATACTAATTACATTTAAAATATCGTTGCTTAAAAATCATGAAGATACATTAAGCATTGTTACAGGACATGCCTATAGGACTTAGTTGAAAATTTAGATAGGGCGATATTATGTAATGCAATGGGCTGCTTAGCAATGAATTTTTTGTATTTTCAGCTATTACCTTTTTTATCGTCTTTTTAATATAAAATCCTTCCATTTCAGTTTAAAATACCATTGTAGTTTCAATTGAATTATATAAATATTGTTTTGGGTTTTTTATTCATATCGAAGGTTTCCCATTGTAAACTTTATGTCTATTTTTCCACCATGTGAGTTATTGTCGGTAATGGAAAACGATGACAACATAATAAAAAGTGTTGCATGGAAGCGTAGTCCCTGCCAGGTTGGGATGGGAGTAAATGTGACCTAGTACAGACACGTGGCTAGAAAGTTGAAATACATGTGGTTTGCTCGCAGAACATAGTATTCCCGAATTAGTTCTTCCTGAAAAATATAAAAAAATATCAACATTTGAAAGGTTGTTGGACATAAAAAATATAGCATTACCAAAGTAGTAATTTATAAACTATACATACCGAAAATGTAATTTATAAAGTATATATCTAGTTGTATACATACGAAATATGTAGTTTTATAATGGATCGCGGGTTGTCTGGCTGGCGGGTTGAAAATTCGGCGTTTGATGTTTTGTGCCTTACAAATAGCACTGACAGTTCCGCGATACAGAAATTGGGCCTCCAATGTTCTCTATGATACAAAAATCGAGGAGTGGAGTTGCAGACTATAGAAATTCATCAGAAATAAATAAATTATACATACGAAATATGTAGTTGTATAAAGTAGATATATAGTTTTGTAGATACGAAATTTGTACTTTTATAAAGTATGTGGATGAGATTTTATAGAGCATGCACGAAGCCCTCATTGCATAGTTGGCCAGTTTTTGGATCGTGGGTTCTCGAGCTGGCAGGGTCAAAATTGGGCCTCTGATGTTCTGCGCCCTACAAATAGCACCGACAATTCCGTGATATACAAAATGGCAGGTGGAGTTGCGGAGTATAGAAATTTAAAAAATGTAAATTATAAAGTAGATATCTAGTTTTATACATACGAAATATGTACTTTTATAATGGATCAGGGGTTGTCTAGCTGACGAGCTGAAAATTGGGCGTCTGATGTTCTGTGCCCTACAAATAGCACCAACAATTCTGTGATACATGAATTGGGCCTCCGATGTTCTCTGCGATACAAAAATCCAGGAGTGGAGTTGTGGACGATAGAAATTCATCAGAAATAAATAAATTATACATAAGAAATATGTAGTTGTATAAAGTAGATATTTAGTTTTATAGATACGAAATTTGTATTTTTATAAAGTATGGGGATGAGATTTTATAGAGCATGCACAAAGCCCTCATTGCATAGTTGGCCAGTTTTTGGATTGTGGGTTCTCGGGTAGGCGGGGTCAAAATTGGGCCTCCGATGTTTCGCGCCCTACAAATAACACCGACAGTTCCACGATATACAAAATGACAGGTGGAGTAGCGGAGTATAGAAATTTAAAAAATGTAATTTATAAAGTAGATATCTAGTTTTATACATATGGAATACGTACTTTTATAAAGTAGTTTTCTTTAAAACTAAGGCTTTTCTTGAACAAAAAATATATAACATTGCCGAATTAGTTTTATTTGCACACGTTTTATAGAGCATGTACGGAGTGTTCATTCCATACTTAGGCAGTTTTTGGATCGTGAGTTCTTGGGCTGGCGGTTTTAAAAATGGGCCTCTGTTGTTCCGTGACCTACAAATAGCATCGAGAGTTCCGCGATATACAAATTGACAAGTGAGCTTGTCAACTATACAAACTTATTATAAAATAAATAATGTTTGTTACATATCTCTGGAAATTACATCAACGTCGTTGAAGACCAAAAAATTAGCATAGAATAGAAGACAAGAAATTTAGCATATCCGAATTTGTTTTCTTTGGAACAAACAAGAAAGGTTCCTGGAAACCCAAAATTTAGTATACAATAAGGGCATTGACGAATCAATTTTCTTTGGAATTTATCAAAAATTAATAATGTATGTTACATGTTTCTGGAAATGTAAATGTGTTTTTCATATCGACTGGGATTAGGGATCCCATGGACCATAAAAAGAAATAAGTACAAGAATTAGGAACGTCAAAAGAAGAAGTGTGCGACGGTAAAGAGGAAGACCTGAAAAGAAGAAATTGGAAGCTATGAGTCTTTGGTTACAGTTTTTTATTTAAAGAGGACAAAATTGGATTGATAAAGAAAATAAGATGAGAGCATAGACTTAAATTGGATTGATAAACAAAACAAGATGGCAGTATAAACTTACTATGAAGCCGATGCATTTTTGTTGCTATCGTCGATGGGTAGTAGAGTCCTATTGACCGATTGTTTCCCTTCCTGGACGAGGATGCCCATTCTCTATGATGCAGGCGATGTCGTGACCATACACCTCTAACTCACCTGCTCGCAGGATCGTTCAAAATCTCCTCTTCGAGCCAAAGTGGCTCCTTTGATTCCTACTGGAATCACTGTGAAAATCCCAATCCACAGGTCCTTTCACTCACACTCACGGCCTTCAACACTTGACCGTGGTTATCCTCGACTCACTATCGGGGTTTGGGATTTTTCGCTACCTACCGTTGAGAGTCACTATCCTCTCAATTCCCTGATTTGCGATGAGCTCCTTTTCACGCACTAGCCCTGTTGGCTAGGTTCCTGGCCCATGTGACCAGAAGTCATAAGACCACAGCCTTACCTTTCCATCGGGGTTTCCATATTTTAAAACCTGATGCGCCCTTCAACCTCAGCTAGCCCTCCTGGCTATATCTCCCGGTCAATGTGACCATCACCTGTGACCACAGCCTTACCCCGTCGGGGTTTGTGATGCCTCAATGCATACACCCGCGAGATTCTCGATCGTCTAAATCTCGACGCTCCGTTACGCTGACAGCTAGCCTCCACTATGGCTCTGTCCTCCTTCTCTGTTGTTCTGACAGCTGGCCCCCACTCGTCGGGGTTTCGCGGATCGCGATTTAGAAATGCACGAACCACTTGTCACCGGGATCTCCGATTTCCCGATGAACAAAGTGCCGACGACGCCCGATTCTTTGCCACACATCCTTCCAGATGGACGGTCCCGATTCCTCTGAGATTTTGAGACTTTCAATGTCCCGGGTATCTTGTCCTCAGGAACTCAGATTTCCTGCTCTGCAACTCTTATCCAATTCCTGACACCTATCCCGTGTGAACGGACGGCTCAGATTCTCGTCGAGGTTTTCAACCTGGATTTCCCCGATGTCTTTTCCAAGGGAACACCGATTTCCCAATGTGCCAAATGTTGATGGCGCTGATCTCCACCACGTGTCCTTGCTAATGGACGGTCTAGATCCCATTGGGAGTTCGGAACTTATGGTGTCTCATTCCCTTGCCCTCGAGAACTCCGATTCTCCGATGGCCAGTATCCCGACTGCTAAAACTCGTGCAGCTTCCACAAATCCGACGACTGTCGAGTATCTGTCCCAGATCTAATGAACCAGATCTACTCTTCTTGTGTGCTTGCTCCAGGGGCTAAACTCTACGCTACTCCTCCCGATCCAACGACTGATGGGATTTCTGCTCCAGATCTAACGGCTGTCGGCGACCCTGCACCAAATCTAACGGCTCAGACCTGTCTTCCTTCCCTGCGCTTCTCCTGAGGCTTAACCTCCACACACCTTCTCCCGATCCAACGACTGATGGGATTTCCGAGTGAGATCCGTTGGCTATCGGTCTCCTCCTGTTGTAGGCCTCTCCTGAGCTCCTCCTGGATGTTTAAAACCAACNGTTTTCTTTGGAACAAACAAGAAAGGTTCCTGGAAACCCAAAATTTAGTATACAATAAGGGCATTGACGAATCAATTTTCTTTGGAATTTATCAAAAATTAATAATGTATGTTACATGTTTCTGGAAATGTAAATGTGTTTTTCATATCGACTGGGATTAGGGATCCCATGGACCATAAAAAGAAATAAGTACAAGAATTAGGAACGTCAAAAGAAGAAGTGTGCGACGGTAAAGAGGAAGACCTGAAAAGAAGAAATTGGAAGCTATGAGTCTTTGGTTACAGTTTTTTATTTAAAGAGGACAAAATTGGATTGATAAAGAAAATAAGATGAGAGCATAGACTTAAATTGGATTGATAAACAAAACAAGATGGCAGTATAAACTTACTATGAAGCCGATGCATTTTTGTTGCTATCGTCGATGGGTAGTAGAGTCCTATTGACCGATTGTTTCCCTTCCTGGACGAGGATGCCCATTCTCTATGATGCAGGCGATGTCGTGACCATACACCTCTAACTCACCTGCTCGCAGGATCGTTCAAAATCTCCTCTTCGAGCCAAAGTGGCTCCTTTGATTCCTACTGGAATCACTGTGAAAATCCCAATCCACAGGTCCTTTCACTCACACTCACGGCCTTCAACACTTGACCGTGGTTATCCTCGACTCACTATCGGGGTTTGGGATTTTTCGCTACCTACCGTTGAGAGTCACTATCCTCTCAATTCCCTGATTTGCGATGAGCTCCTTTTCACGCACTAGCCCTGTTGGCTAGGTTCCTGGCCCATGTGACCAGAAGTCATAAGACCACAGCCTTACCTTTCCATCGGGGTTTCCATATTTTAAAACCTGATGCGCCCTTCAACCTCAGCTAGCCCTCCTGGCTATATCTCCCGGTCAATGTGACCATCACCTGTGACCACAGCCTTACCCCGTCGGGGTTTGTGATGCCTCAATGCATACACCCGCGAGATTCTCGATCGTCTAAATCTCGACGCTCCGTTACGCTGACAGCTAGCCTCCACTATGGCTCTGTCCTCCTTCTCTGTTGTTCTGACAGCTGGCCCCCACTCGTCGGGGTTTCGCGGATCGCGATTTAGAAATGCACGAACCACTTGTCACCGGGATCTCCGATTTCCCGATGAACAAAGTGCCGACGACGCCCGATTCTTTGCCACACATCCTTCCAGATGGACGGTCCCGATTCCTCTGAGATTTTGAGACTTTCAATGTCCCGGGTATCTTGTCCTCAGGAACTCAGATTTCCTGATTTACAACTCTTATCCAATTCCTGACACCTGTCCCGTGTGAACGGACGGCTCAGATTCTCGTCGGGGTTTTCAACCTGGATTTCCCCGATGTCTTTTCCAAGGGAACACCGATTTCCCAATGTGCCAAATGCTGATGGCGCTGATCTCCACCACCTGTCCTTGCTAATGGACGGTCTAGATCCCGTCGGGAGTTCGGAACTTATGGTGTCTCATTCCCTTGCCCTCGAGAACTCCTATTCTCTGATGGCCAATATCCCGACTGCTAAAACTCGTGCAGCTTCCACAGATCCGACGACTGTCGGGTATCTGTCCCAGATCTAATGAACCAGATCTGCTCTTCTTGTGTGCTTGCTCCAGGGGCTAAACTCTACGCTACTCCTCCTGATCCAATGACTGACGGGATTTCTTCTCCAGATCTAACGGCTCAGACCTGTCTTCCTTCCCTGCGCTTCTCCTGAGGCTTAACCTTCGCACAACTTCTCCCGATCCAACGACTGACGGGATTTCCGAGTGAGATCCGATGGCTATCGGTCTCCTCCTGCTGTAGGCCTCTCCTGAGCTCCTCCTGGACGTTTAAAACCAACGATCCAGATCTCTCTACCTGCCGATCTGATGACTAACGTTGCTCCCTCCTGATCTTACATGTTTTCTTCCCAGACTTAGGGGAATTTAGATTTTCCAAGGCCTCTGCCTTGTTTTCTTTTCCTCTGCAAACTCCTTGACTGTGAGTTCTTGATAACGCATGTAAAAACGCTATTCCTCCCAAGCTCTCATAAACTCCGAACTCCTCCAGTGAGTTCTTCCGTCTCTGCACTCCTTGCAGGTTCGACTCTGTGCGTGAAAGCACTCTCTCTCCTGAGCTTACACGCCTGCTCCAGCCACCCTTTACTGAGTCTTTCCGGGTATTCAATAACCCAGTAAAAGTCCCTCAGTGGACTCTTCTTTCAGTTCCATAACTCAAAGAGTTATTTCCCTTTTTCTTGTGCCTATCTGCATGGTGACTCGATGCCCTTATGGCAGGGTTCCTTCTCCCAGAACATCCAACAGTTTTTTCCTTCTCTGTGCACCTATGCACTCGCGCGATGCCCACCTGGTAGAGATTCTCACAGAATCCTTAGTGATTTTGTCTTTTGATCTGAACTCACAATGGAGTTCCTTCCTCTGTGCACTCCTTGCACTGCCTCAATGCCCACCTGGCAGAGCTTCTCACAGTTTCCTCAGTGATTCTACTTGCTCCTTCAAAATCTATGTAGATTTCTTCCTCTAGCACCTCATGCTTACGCTCAATGCCCACCTNGAATTTAGATTTTCCAAGGCCTCTGCCTTGTTTTCTTTTCCTCTGCAAACTCCTTGACTGTGAGTTCTTGATAACGCATGTAAAAACGCTATTCCTCCCAAGCTCTCATAAACTCTGAACTCCTCCAGTGAGTTCCTCCGTCTCTGCACTCCTTGCAGGTTCGACTCTGTGCGTGAAAGCACTCTCTCTCGTGAGCTTACACGCCTGCTCCAGCCACCCTTTACTGAGTCTTTCCGGGTATTCAGTAACCCAGTAAAAGTCCCTCAGTGGACTCTTCTTTCAGTTCCATAACTCAAAGAGTTTTTTCCCTTTTTCTTGTGCCTATCTGCATGGTGACTCGATGCCCTTATGGCAGGGTTCCTTCTCCCAGAACATCCAACAGTTTTGTCCTTCTCTGTGCACCTATGCACTCGCGCGATGCCCACCTGGCAGAGATTCTCACAGAATCCTTAGTGATTTTGTCTTCTGATCTGAACTCACAATGGAGTTCCTTCCTCTGTGCACTCCTTGCACTGGCTCAATGCCCACCTGGCAGAGCTTCTCACAGTTTCCTCAGTGATTCTACTTGCTCCTTCAAAATCTATGTAGATTTCTTCCTCTAGCACCTCATGCTTACGCTCAATGCCCACCTGGCAGAGCTCCACAGAATCCTCAGCGATTATGTCTGCAACTGTGTTTCAGCTACACAGCCTTACCTCCTGAGGTGTCCAACAACCTCATAGGTCTTCTTCCTGAGTTGTTGACTTTAGATTCTGTGCCGCAGCACGTCTTTGTCTGACTCCGCAGAGTTCAGAAATGCATCCTCTCTGCACGACTCTCAGAACCCTCAGCATTCTGTCACACCCTCCTGGTGTGAAGCCTCAAAGACCTTCAACCTGAAATCAAACACACTCCTACAGAATGCATCCACAATTATACATTCACAACATACATAGGGAACACACACAGATATGCATATAAGACAAAATAGTGCAGGAAAATCTACTCTGTTTATATTAACAAATGGCAAATGCCTGTATCTATACAAATGGTGTTCTTGAGCTCTCTCGGCTCTTCTCTTACAACCATTCTAGCTCTAGCTCAACTAACTCAAAATGAGATCTCTAAAATCTCTTTTACCTGAGGGCTCATTGAGCGCTCCCCTCTAGGTTCACCTACCCTATTCAATTACATTCAATGGACTGTCTAGTCTAGAATCTGGATCTAGATCTCAGTCGATCTACAATAAAGGCCGATCTTATCTAATGCTTGCGCAAAGGCATGAATTTCCTGGCCCAACAGCCTAAGCACATTAAATTACATTCAATTCAAATTCAAATGAGGTTGCGCCTCCCTTCATCTTTTGAAATGCATGCGCATTGACGTGGTTGGTGGCTACTGACATGGAGCGATGCTCCTGCATCATACTCCACAGCTGCAAAAATCATGAGCTCCTACTCATGAGCTTCCCCTCTGAGCTGTTGGAATCCTCCTGGGTCCCAAATCATCCTTTGGAGATTTTTATCTGCTCCATTATGCTGCTGCTGCTGCTGCTTATTTCCTTCTGCCCAGATACTCCCTACTGGCAGTGTCTGCTGACTCTACCATCAACCTTCTAATGTCTTCTATCACCTTATCCATCTGCTCCAGTGGCTGGTTCTGTTCTTGCAGTCTCCTCAGCTGCAAATTTTTTTGGCACATGGGAAGGTTGCTATGATCCCCCATGCTATCTTCTTCATCTTTATCTGTGGCCTTCAATTGCCACTCTGCTGCAGACTTCAGTTCTGCAGTCTCTTCTTGACTGACCTGCTGCTCAGTCATCCTCCCTGATAGTTCAAATTCCATCAGTCCTCTTGCTGGCCCTGGATTGTTCAACCAATCCTCCAACATTTTTAGCTTCATCTCCCATGGAGTGATAATTTTATCTTCCTGCTTGGTTTCCTTTGCTGCTAGCTTCAGTGCTACAGCTTCTTTCTCTTCATCCCCCTGGCTGAAACTAATGAGCCATCCCTCAGGATGCTCATCTTCTTCTTCCGCTTCTGCTTCTGCTTCTGCTTGGGCAGCTTCCAAAGTCTGCTCCAATTCAACTTCTTCCCTGACAGTCATCGTCATCTCCAATTTCCTCTTGACAGTCATCTCCAGCTGTGACTGTTCCCCTGCTGTTGTTGTATCTACAACACCAATTTTTGCCTCCTCCTGGGCATATGGTAGGAATAACTCGATTCCCCCAATCATCAGAATATCATTATGATCTTCCTCTGTCAGCTGCATCTGCTGATCCATTATGAGTTCTGTCAGCTCCCCTCGCTGAATCCAACTCACTTCAGAGTTTATGAGACCTTTAGACAGTCTCATCTGCTCATCCCTGCCCATCTGGAAATATGGGATGTTGCTGCTACTTCCCTAGCAGATTATGAGATCAACCGATCCCATCTTCATCAGCAACCCTTGCTGAATTGAACTCTCCTCCGAGTCCATGAGACCTTCAGATGGTCCCCAGTTCTCATCTCTGCCCACCTGGCAGTCCAAGATGCTTCTGCTGCCCTCCTGACAGTCTTCAAGATCCCTCAACGATCTCTCATCATTGCCCTCCTGGAAAATTGAAATTCCTCGACTGTCCTCCTGACAGTTCGTGAGATTATCAGCCGATCTCATCTCTGTTCCCTTGCCCATGTGGAAATTTGGAAACCTTACACTGCCCTCCTGGCAGTCTTCGAGATCCCGCAGCGATCTATTTTCATTGCCCAGCTAGCAATGCAAAGTTTCCTGTCTTTCCTCATGACAGTCTGTGAGATCCTCAGCTGATCTCAACTCGTTTCCCTCATGGCAAACTGGAATTTCTTCTTCTCTTCCCTCCTGGCAGTCTTTGAGATCATCAAACGATCCCAATTCAAATTCTTCATCATCATCCCAATCATCGAGACCTTTTCCAGTCTCTGGCCAACAGTGACAAATCATCTTTTCTTCTGTGGCCTTGAGGTTTTCAACATACCTCAACCATCTCTTTAACAGCCTGCGCTGTCTTTTGACCGTCAGCTGCCTGACTGGCCATTTCATCTTCGGTTCCTTCATGGGCCATTCATATACCCATCTCATCTTGGCTTTCTTTTCCTGCCTCATCCGCAGTTCCAAATTCTCTATGCTTGCTTTTAATTCATAGAGCTTTCTAGTCTCTTCTTCATCCCATTTGGCAAGATTTTCTGCCTTGCTCTTCTTTCTATGGCCTTCAGTAGCCATCTTGCTGTCACTGGAAAACCTGCTGCTGTCACTCCTAAAATCTTGAGTTCTCAGCTTCATCTTACAGTCATATTGATTGTCTATGGACTGTTTCCTTCCTGCAAACAATCGCCCTACAGAGTCCTCAACAACTCTGTCTTCCTTCTGCTCTGATACCACTTGATGGAGGCGATGTCGTGACCATACACCTCTAACTCACCTGCTCGCAGGATCATTCAAAATCTCCTCTTCGAGCCGAAGCGGCTCCTTTGATTCCTACTGGAATCACTGTGAAAATCCCAATCCACAGGTCCTTTCGCTCACCCTCACGGCCTTCAGCACTTGACCGTGGTTATCCCNCTCAATGCCCACCTGGCAGAGCTTCTCACAGTTTCCTCAGTGATTCTACTTGCTCCTTCAAAATCTATGTAGATTTCTTCCTCTAGCACCTCATGCTTACGCTCAATGCCCACCTGGCAGAGCTCCACAGAATCCTCAGCGATTATGTCTGCAACTGTGTTTCAGCTACACAGCCTTACCTCCTGAGGTGTCCAACAACCTCATAGGTCTTCTTCCTGAGTTGTTGACTTTAGATTCTGTGCCGCAGCACGTCTTTGTCTGACTCCGCAGAGTTCAGAAATGCATCCTCTCTGCACGACTCTCAGAACCCTCAGCATTCTGTCACACCCTCCTGGTGTGAAGCCTCAAAGACCTTCAACCTGAAATCAAACACACTCCTACAGAATGCATCCACAATTATACATTCACAACATACATAGGGAACACACACAGATATGCATATAAGACAAAATAGTGCAGGAAAATCTACTCTGTTTATATTAACAAATGGCAAATGCCTGTATCTATACAAATGGTGTTCTTGAGCTCTCTCGGCTCTTCTCTTACAACCATTCTAGCTCTAGCTCAACTAACTCAAAATGAGATCTCTAAAATCTCTTTTACCTGAGGGCTCATTGAGCGCTCCCCTCTAGGTTCACCTACCCTATTCAATTACATTCAATGGACTGTCTAGTCTAGAATCTGGATCTAGATCTCAGTCGATCTACAATAAAGGCCGATCTTATCTAATGCTTGCGCAAAGGCATGAATTTCCTGGCCCAACAGCCTAAGCACATTAAATTACATTCAATTCAAATTCAAATGAGGTTGCGCCTCCCTTCATCTTTTGAAATGCATGCGCATTGACGTGGTTGGTGGCTACTGACATGGAGCGATGCTCCTGCATCATACTCCACAGCTGCAAAAATCATGAGCTCCTACTCATGAGCTTCCCCTCTGAGCTGTTGGAATCCTCCTGGGTCCCAAATCATCCTTTGGAGATTTTTATCTGCTCCATTATGCTGCTGCTGCTGCTGCTTATTTCCTTCTGCCCAGATACTCCCTACTGGCAGTGTCTGCTGACTCTACCATCAACCTTCTAATGTCTTCTATCACCTTATCCATCTGCTCCAGTGGCTGGTTCTGTTCTTGCAGTCTCCTCAGCTGCAAATTTTTTTGGCACATGGGAAGGTTGCTATGATCCCCCATGCTATCTTCTTCATCTTTATCTGTGGCCTTCAATTGCCACTCTGCTGCAGACTTCAGTTCTGCAGTCTCTTCTTGACTGACCTGCTGCTCAGTCATCCTCCCTGATAGTTCAAATTCCATCAGTCCTCTTGCTGGCCCTGGATTGTTCAACCAATCCTCCAACATTTTTAGCTTCATCTCCCATGGAGTGATAATTTTATCTTCCTGCTTGGTTTCCTTTGCTGCTAGCTTCAGTGCTACAGCTTCTTTCTCTTCATCCCCCTGGCTGAAACTAATGAGCCATCCCTCAGGATGCTCATCTTCTTCTTCCGCTTCTGCTTCTGCTTCTGCTTGGGCAGCTTCCAAAGTCTGCTCCAATTCAACTTCTTCCCTGACAGTCATCGTCATCTCCAATTTCCTCTTGACAGTCATCTCCAGCTGTGACTGTTCCCCTGCTGTTGTTGTATCTACAACACCAATTTTTGCCTCCTCCTGGGCATATGGTAGGAATAACTCGATTCCCCCAATCATCAGAATATCATTATGATCTTCCTCTGTCAGCTGCATCTGCTGATCCATTATGAGTTCTGTCAGCTCCCCTCGCTGAATCCAACTCACTTCAGAGTTTATGAGACCTTTAGACAGTCTCATCTGCTCATCCCTGCCCATCTGGCAATATGGGATGCTGCTGCTACTTCCCTAGCAGATTATGAGATCAACCGATCCCATCTTCATCAACAACCCTTGCTGAATTGAACTCTCCTCCGAGTCCATGAGACCTTCAGATGGTCCCCAGTTCTCATCTCTGCCCACCTGGCAGTCCAAGATGCTTCCGCTGCCCTCCTGGAAGTCTTCAAGATCCCTCAACGATCTCTCATCATTGCCCTCCTGGAAAATTGAAATTCCTCGACTGTCCTCGTGACAGTTCGTGAGATCTTCAGCCGATCTCATATCTGTTCCCTTGCCCATATGGAAATTTGGAAACCTTCCACTGCCCTCCTGGCAGTCTTCGAGATCCCGCAGCGATCTCTTTTCATTGCCCAGCTAGCAATGCAAAGTTTCCTGGCTTTCCTCATGACATTCTTTGAGATCCTCAGCTGATCTCAACTCGTTTCCCTCATGGCAAACTGGAATTTCTTCTTCTCTGCCCTCCTGGCAGTCTTTGAGATCATCAAACGATCCCAATTCAAATTCTTCATCATCATCCCAATCATCGAGACCTTTTCCAGTCTCTGGCCAACAGTGACAAATCATCTTTTCTTCTGTGGCCTTGAGGTTTTCAACATACCTCAACCATCTCTTTAACAGCCTGCGCTGTCTTTTGACCGTCAGCTGCCTGACTGGCCATTTCATCTTCGGTTCCTTCATGGGCCATTCATATACCCATCTCATCTTGGCTTTCTTTTCCTGCCTCATCCGCAGTTCCAAATTCTCTATGCTTGCTTTTAATTCATAGAGCTTTCTAGTCTCTTCTTCATCCCATTTGGCAAGATTTTCTGCCTTGCTCTTCTTTCTATGGCCTTCAGTAGCCATCTTGCTGTCACTGGAAAACCTGCTGCTGTCACTCCTAAAATCTTGAGTTCTCAGCTTCATCTTACAGTCATATTGATTGTCTATGGACTGTTTCCTTCCTGCAAACAATCGCCCTACAGAGTCCTCAACAACTCTGTCTTCCTTCTGCTCTGATACCACTTGATGGAGGCGATGTCGTGACCATACACCTCTAACTCACCTGCTCGCAGGATCATTCAAAATCTCCTCTTCGAGCCGAAGCGGCTCCTTTGATTCCTACTGGAATCACTGTGAAAATCCCAATCCACAGGTCCTTTCGCTCACCCTCACGGCCTTCAGCACTTGACCGTGGTTATCCCYGACTCAYTATCGGGGTTCAGGATTTTTCGCTACCTACCGTCGAGAATCACTGTCCTCTCGATTTCCCGATTTGTGATGAGCTCCTTTTCACGCACTAGCCCTGTTGGCTAGGTTCCTGKCCCATGTGACYAGAAGTCATAAGACCGCAGCCTTACCTTTCCATCGGGGTTTCCGGCTTTTAAAACCCGATGTGCCCTTCAACCTCAGCTAGCCCTCCTGGCTATATCTCCCGGCCAATGTGACCATCATCCGTGACCACAGACTTACCCCGTTGGGGTTTGTGATGCCTCAATGCATACACCCACGGGATTCCCGATTGTCTAAATCCCGACGCTCCGTTATTCTGACAACTGGCCTCCACTACGCCTATGTCCTCCTTCTCTGTTGTTCTGGCAGTTGGCCCCCACTCGTCGGGGTTTCACGGATTGCAATTTCGAAATACATGAACCACTTGTCACCGGGATCTTCGATTTCTCGATGAACAAAGTGTCGATGACACCCGATCCTTTGACACCCGTCCTTCCAGATGGATGGTCCCGATTCCTCCGGGATTTTGAGACTTTCAATGTACCAGGTCTCTTATCCTCAAGAACTCAGATTTCCTGATCTGCGACTCTCGTCTGATTCCTGACACCTGTCCCGTGTGAATGGACGACTCAGATTCTCATCGGGGTTTTCAACCTGGATTTCCCCGATGCCTTGTCCAGAGGAACACCGATTTCCCGATGCGCCAGACACCGATGGCGTTGATCTCTGCCACGTGTCCTTGCTAACGGACGGTCTAGATCCCGTCAGGATTTTGGGACTTATGATGTCTCATTCCCTTGCCCTCGAAAACTTCGATTCTCCGATGGCCAATATCCTGACTGCTAAAACTCGTGCAACTTCCACAAATCCGACGACTGTCGGGTATCTCTCCCAGATCTAACGACCCAGATTTGCTCTTCTTGTGCGCTTGCTCCAGGGGCTAAACTCTATGCTACTCCTCCCGATCCAACGGCTGACGGGATTTCTGCTCCAGATCATACGGCTGTCAGCGATCCTGCACCAAATCTAACGGCTCAGACCTGTCTTCCTTCCTTGCGCTTCTCCTGAGGCTTAACCTCCGCGCACCTTCTCCTGATCCAACGACTGATGGGATTTCCGAGTGAGATCCAACGACTATCGGTCTCCTCCTATTGTAGGCTCCTCCTGAGCTCCTCCTAGATGTTTAAAACCAACAGTCCAGATCTCTCTACCTACCAATCTGACGACTGACACTTCTCCCTCCTGAGCTTACACGATTTCTTCGCAGACTTAGGGGAATTTAGATTTTCCAAGGCCTCTGCCTTGTCTTCTTTTCCTCTGCGAACTCCTTGACTGTGAGTTCTCGATAATGCATGTAAAAACGTCATTCCTCCCAATCTCTCATCAACTCTGAACTCCTCCAGTGAGTTCTTCTGTCTCTGCACTCCTTACAGGTTCGACTCTGTGCGTGAAAGCACTCTCTCTCCTGAGCTTACACGCCTACTCCAACCACCCTTTACTGAGTCTTTCCGGGTATTCAATAACCCAGTAAAAGTCCCTCAGTGGACTCTTCTTTCAGTTCCATAACTCAAAGAGTTATTTCCCTTTTTCTTGTGCCTATCTGNCCCTCCTGGCAGTCTTTGAGATCATCAAACGATCCCAATTCAAATTCTTCATCATCATCCCAATCATCGAGACCTTTTCCAGTCTCTGGCCAACAGTGACAAATCATCTTTTCTTCTGTGGCCTTGAGGTTTTCAACATACCTCAACCATCTCTTTAACAGCCTGCGCTGTCTTTTGACCGTCAGCTGCCTGACTGGCCATTTCATCTTCGGTTCCTTCATGGGCCATTCATATACCCATCTCATCTTGGCTTTCTTTTCCTGCCTCATCCGCAGTTCCAAATTCTCTATGCTTGCTTTTAATTCATAGAGCTTTCTAGTCTCTTCTTCATCCCATTTGGCAAGATTTTCTGCCTTGCTCTTCTTTCTATGGCCTTCAGTAGCCATCTTGCTGTCACTGGAAAACCTGCTGCTGTCACTCCTAAAATCTTGAGTTCTCAGCTTCATCTTACAGTCATATTGATTGTCTATGGACTGTTTCCTTCCTGCAAACAATCGCCCTACAGAGTCCTCAACAACTCTGTCTTCCTTCTGCTCTGATACCACTTGATGGAGGCGATGTCGTGACCATACACCTCTAACTCACCTGCTCGCAGGATCATTCAAAATCTCCTCTTCGAGCCGAAGCGGCTCCTTTGATTCCTACTGGAATCACTGTGAAAATCCCAATCCACAGGTCCTTTCGCTCACCCTCACGGCCTTCAGCACTTGACCGTGGTTATCCCCGACTCACTATCGGGGTTCAGGATTTTTCGCTACCTACCGTCGAGAATCACTGTCCTCTCGATTTCCCGATTTGTGATGAGCTCCTTTTCACGCACTAGCCCTGTTGGCTAGGTTCCTGTCCCATGTGACCAGAAGTCATAAGACCGCAGCCTTACCTTTCCATCGGGGTTTCCGGCTTTTAAAACCCGATGTGCCCTTCAACCTCAGCTAGCCCTCCTGGCTATATCTCCCGGCCAATGTGACCATCATCTGTGACCACAGACTTACCCCGTCGGGGTTTGTGATGCCTCAATGCATACACCCACGGGATTCCCGATCGTCTAAATCCTGATGCTTCGTTATTCTGACAACTGGCTTCCACTACGCCTATGTCCTCCTTCTCTGTTGTTCTGACAGTTGGCCCCCACTCGTCGGGGTTTCACGGATTGCAATTTCGAAATACATGAACCACTTGTCACCGGGATCTCTGATTTCTCGATGAACAAAGTCTCGATGACACCCGATCCTTTGACACCCGTCCTTCCAGATGGATGGTCCCGATTCCTCCAGGATTTTGAGACTTTCAATGTACCAGGTCTCTTATCCTCAAGAACTCAGATTTCCCGATCTGCGACTCTCGTCTGATTCCTGACACCTGTCCCGTGTGAATGGACGACTCAGATTCTCATCGGGGTTTTCAACCTGGATTTCCCCGATGCCTTGTCCAGAGGAACACCAATTTCCCGATGCGCCAGATGCCGATGGCGCTGATCTCTGCCACGTGTCCTTGCTAACGGACGATCTAGATCCCGTCAGGATTTTGGGACTTATGATGTCTCATTCCCTTGCCCTCGAAAACTTCGATTCTCCGATGGCCAATATCCTGACTGCTAAAACTCGTGCAACTTCCACAAATCCAACGACTGTCGGGTATCTCTCCCAGATCTAACGACCCAGATCTGCTCTTCTTGTGCGCTTGCTCCAGGGGCTAAACTCTATGCTACTCCTCCCGATCCAACGGCTGACGGGATTTCTGCTCCAGATCAGACGGCTGTCAGCGACCCTGCACCAAATCTAACGGCTCAGACCTATCTTCCTTCCCTGCGCTTCTCCTGAGGCTTAACCTCCGCGCACCTTCTCCCGATCCAACGACTGATGGGATTTCCGAGTGAGATCCGACGACTATCGGTCTCCTCCTATTGTAGGCTCCTCCTGAGCTCCTCCTAGATGTTTAAAACCAATAGTCCAGATCTCTCTACCTACCAATCTGACGACTGACACTTCTCCCTCCTGAGCTTACACGATTTCTTCCCATACTTAGGGGAATTTAGATTTTCCAAGGCCTCTGCCTTGTCTTCTTTTCCTCTGCGAACTCCTTGACTGTGAGTTCTCGATAATGCATGTAAAAACGTCGTTCCTCCCAAGCTCTCATCAACTCTGAACTCCTCCAGTGAGTTCTTCCGTCTCTGCACTCCTTACAGGTTTGACTCTGTGCGTGAAAGCACTCTCTCTCCTGAGCTTACACGCCTACTCCAACCACCCTCTACTGAGTCTTTCCGGGTATTCAATAACCCAGTAAAAGTCCCTCAGTGGACTCTTCTTTCAGTTCCATAACTCAAAGAGTTCTTTCCCTTTTTCTTGTGCCTATCTGCACGGTGACTCGATGCCCTTATGGCAGGGTTCCTTCTCCCAGAACATCCAACAGTTTTGTCCTTCTCTGTGCGCCTATGCACTCACTCGATGCCCACCTAGCAGAGCTTCTCACAGAATCCTTAGTGATTTTGTCTTCTGATCTGAACTCACAATGGAGTTCCTTCCTCTATGCACTCCTTGCACTGGCTCAATGCCCACCTGGCAGAGCTTCTCACAGAATCCTCAGTGATTCTTCTTTCTCCTTCAAACTCTCTGTAGAGTTCTTCCTCCAGCACCTCATGCTTACACTCAATGCCCACCTGGAATAGCTCCACAGAATCGTCAGCGATTCTGTCTGCAACTATGTTTCAGCTACACAACCTTACCTCCTGAGGTGTCTAGTAACCTCATAGGTCTTCTTCCTGAGTTGTTGACTTCATCTTCTGTGCTGCAGCATGTCTATGTCTGACTCCGCAGAGTTCATAAATGCATCCTCTGTGCATGGCTCTCAGAACCCTCAGCGTTCTGTCACACCCTCCTGGTGTGAAGCCTCAAAGACCTTCAACCTGAAATCAAACACACTCCTGTAGAATGCATCCACAATTATACATTCACAACATACATAGGGAACACACACAGATATGCATATAAGACAGAATAGTGCAGGAAAAACTGCTCTGTTTATATTAACAAATGGCAAATGCATGTATCTGTACAAATGGTGTTCCTGAGCTCTCTTGGCTCTTCTCTTACAACCATTCTAGCTCTAGCTCAACTAACTCAAAATGAGATCTCTAAAATCTCTTTTACCTAAGGGCTCATTGAGCGCTCCCCTCGAGGTTCACCTAGCATATTCAATTACATTCAATGGGTTGTCTAGTCTAGAATCTGAATCTAGATCTCAGCCGATCTACAATAAAGGCTGATCCTATCTAATGCCTATGCAAAGGCATGGCTTTCCTAGCCCAACATCCTAAGAACATTAAATTACATTCAATTCAAATTCAAATGAGGTTGTGCCTCCCTTCAGCTTTTGAAATGCATGCGCGCTGACATGGATGGATGGCTGCTGACATGGAGAAATGCTCCTGCATCACTCTGTTGGAACCATTTTCGATGTAGCTTTTCATGGGGGTTGTGTTGATTTCATCCCAGATTTCTATGTCGTAAAGGTCATTTTCTAATTTCCTTAGATCCATTGAAATACTATGCAGACTATGTTCAATTTCTTCATTGTGTGAGGCATAGTCCAGTACCCAGCGCTCGTGCTCATCTAGACGATGTTCAAGTATCCCGTAAAACTTTTCGAAATACAAACCCTTTAAAATATCAACTTGTTTCTAGAAGGCTTCTTTGGTGACTGACAAGGATTTGAGAATTAAGTTAGGATCTTGAACCTCGTTGGTAGTTCTCTCTAAGTCCATCTGTAGCAGGCTAGTGAATAAATCTTCCTTTTCTGATATGACTTGCTTACATGATTTGACAATGAGCTTCAGGTTGTCAACTTTCTTTTTCTAGCATACTTTTACTTTTTTGGTGCACTTTGGGGAGGGGATTTTCTCCTGTCTTCTTTTCAGTTTCGATGTCTTAAGGACGTAGTTGGCAAAAGGCGCTAGTACCTGCTCACAGAAAAGTTGTTCATTTTTTAAATTTGCCTCCAAATGTTCCAGCAAATCATTGGCCTTCTTTCTGAAGGAAACTAAATTTTGCGATGTTTCCTAGGCTTCAATAACTAGCTACATTCTTTTGTTGATGTTATTCTCTACAAGGGCTCTAGAGCATGCAAGGAGGGTAGAGGATACTTTCATCTTCGCTGCAGTGGTAGTAGACATGATTTTTGCCAAAGGACTGGAAAATTATGGGGTTGCAATGAAAGCTTGCTCAAATTCATTGAGGCATTGTTTCAGATTGGCATGATACGTTTCCATTCCTCCAATGGAATCACAAAGAATGTCACAGATTACCTGGTGAAATGAGTAGATTTGGGATGGCGGAATTTTGCTAAAGCCAATCTTTGTGCAAGATTTTCCTTTATTGTTTGTTACATCTCTCTTTTCAATGACCATGCTTTTAGATTGGTTGTCCAAAATAATGCTCTGGATTACGAAGGATTCATCTATGCCAAAACATTTGGTGTCAGATATTTCTACCACGGACGACCCAATTTTCTGCGTGTGTTGTTCTTAAATTTCAAGTTGCAGTTTTCCACTTTCAATTTCAGGTTCCTCCGCCTGCCCTGCATTGTTTTTTATCTTGTTCATCTGTGGAATTTTGTGATAAATATCAATATTTATGTGAGGAGGGTTCTTATCTCCTCCTTCATTTGAATATTTCTAGGTTTCTTTCTTACTGGGGTGGACCGTCGAAGCAATGCCCCATGATGTCATGCTTTTGGGAGTGTTGGTGGGGGACTGGGTACTCTTCTCACCGGATACTTTTCCATGTTGTCTGCACAATTTAGTCGTTCTTTGCAATGTCTGTGTGTCACAATTGGCAGAAGCAGAATTGTTGTCGACACTGTCCCTGTCTTGGGTTAGGTGTCTATGGATAAAAGAGGTGTTAAAGGCAACACCCAGTAAATGTTTTCGAAAAATTCCATTAGGGTCGAACCCTTTTAGCCTTTCAGTGTACGTTAGGTTCAATTTCTTGAAATGGGCAACAAACTCGTCAATCTTGTTGATGTTTATGCACAAGAAGTCTTTGACTTTCCAGGGCAAGGGAATGAACTGTTTTTTGTTCTTGTCATGGAAAAAATGCAACCAGTGGTTGTATTGCCTTGTTATTTATGAAACAAACATCTTGTCCGTGATGTGGCATGGAAGGAAGGAAGGATTTTCCTTAGAGACAAATACCATGAGAACACTATGATTTTCCTCTTGCTCAAGTGTGCCCTTTCTGTTCAAAAACTTGGTTTCTTGGCCAGACATCCGCGGAGCATCCTTGCCTAACAATAAATCTTTGAAAACCGAGACAAAGACATTAAAAAATTCATAAAAACAATGGAAGGCCTTGTGCCTCCATAGGCCCTCATGCCACAATGTTACTAGGACGAATCCATAGTTTATTTTATTTGAAAGATATAGTTTTGGAAACAGACAACAATATACAATTGTGAAAATAAAGTACGATGACATATAAAACTTATTCGATTCTTTGAATTGTGACAACTGGGAACAGAGATCAATGGAAATTAGGTTCCCCCAATCGAAAATGTATTGTTCCTTGACTGTGAAATACAAAATATAAATAATTATATGGGAAATGCTTGATGTGGGTGCCTATCTCATTATTCTTGTAAACAACCAAGCAATTTCCCAGAATGGATTTCTAAAGGAACTTACCTGCGGCCATGTTATATCTTCAAGAACTGTTGTCAGGTCTTCGAGGAATTCGGCTAAGATGTCCAACCCGTTATGATGTTTTTATAGAAACTTCTTGTAGTCTAGTCCTCTGAATGTCAATGTTGGTTTCGACAATTTTAACATCTCGCGGAAGACCTGAGGTGACAAAGAAACAGGAGAGTGGTTGTGCAGTGGAATAATTATTTTTCTTGGAACATATTTTTCAGCACACCAAGAGACCACCTCCTTACAGTCAAAAACCTTAGGGATGCAGCCTGCATGAGCGATTCCATAGGTCCAAATCACTTTGTTCTAGGCAGAACAATATGAATAGTAAAAGTATGCCCTGGACCAGTGGATGGTATGGTCCTTTTCTGCGAACATATTTACTATATCTCCACAAAACTGCTCTCGACCTGCTGCCATAAGTCTACAAGAACGTTTATTTGTTCCAGATGATGAATGAAATGAAAATTTGGAAGGGATAATATAACCCTTGGTAAATTTTGGTCGAAAGCGTGTGAATGGGAGATGTCCTCGAGACTTTCATTGATTAATGACAATTTGAACGGTTGTTGCATGATGCGTTATTAAAATTAAACAGTACTAATTTCATACATAGAAATGCGAACATGGTGGATATTGCAATGAGCAATTAAGAATTGTAGATTTCTTGGGTGGGCCAACACGACGATGTGTGTTCGAGATGAACAATCGGAAGGGACAAAATAACTCTCCACACATCTTGGTTTAATGTGTAATAATGGGATATCTCCTCAAGATTTTCGCCCATTAATGACAATGTTGACGGTTCCTGCATGGTCGGNTAAAAGTCCCTCAGTGGACTCTTCTTTCAGTTCCATAACTCAAAGAGTTATTTCCCTTTTTCTTGTGCCTATCTGCACGGTGACTCGATGCCCTTATGGCAGAGTTCCTTCTCCCAGAACATCCAACAGGTTTGTCCTTCTCTGTGCACCTATGCACTCACTCGATGCCCACCTAGCAGAGCTTCTCACAGAATCCTTAGTGATTTTGTCTTCTGATCTGAACTCACAATGGAGTTCCTTCCTCTGTGCACTCCTTGCACTGGCTCAATGCCCACCTGGCAGAGCTTCTCACAGAATCCTCAGTGATTCTTATTTCTCCTTCAAACTCTCTGTAGAGTTCTTCCTCCAGCACCTCGTGCTTACACTCAATGCCCACCTGGCAGAGCTCCACAGAATCGTCAGCGATTCTGTCTGCAACTATGTTTCAGCTACACAACCTTACCTCCTGAGGTGTCTAGTAACCTCATAGGTCTTCTTCCTGAGTTGTTGACTTCAGCTTCTGTGCTACAGCACGTCTTTGTCTGACTCCGCAGAGTTCATAAATGCATCCTCTGTGCATGGCTCTCAGAACCCTCAGTGTTCTGTCACACCCTCCTGGTGTGAAGCCTCAAAGACCTTCAACCTGAAATCAAACACACTCCTGTAGAATGCATCCACAATTATACATTCACAACATACATAGGGAACACACACAGATATGCATATAAGACAGAATAGTGCAGGAAAAACTGCTCTGTTTATATTAACAAATGGCAAATGCATGTATCTGTACAAATGGTGTTCCTGAGCTCTCTTGGCTCTTCTCTTACAACCATTCTAGCTCTAGCTCAACTAACTCAAAATGAGATCTCTAAAATCTCTTTTACCTAAGGGCTCATTGAGCGCTCCCCTCGAGGTTCACCTAGCATATTCAATTACATTCAATGGGTTGTCTAGTCTAGAATCTGAATCTAGATCTCAGCCGATCTACAATAAAGGCTGATCCTATCTAATGCCTATGCAAAGGCATGGCTTTCCTAGCCCAACATCCTAAGAACATTAAATTACATTCAATTCAAATTCAAATGAGGTTGTGCCTCCCTTCAGCTTTTGAAATGCATGCGCGCTGACATGGATGGATGGCTGCTGACATGGAGAAATGCTCCTGCATCACTCTGTTGGAACCATTTTCGATGTAGCTTTTCATGGGGGTTGTGTTGATTTCATCCCAGATTTCTATGTCGTAAAGGTCATTTTCTAATTTCCTTAGATCCATTGAAATACTATGCAGACTATGTTCAATTTCTTCATTGTGTGAGGCATAGTCCAGTACCCAGCGCTCGTGCTCATCTAGACGATGTTCAAGTATCCCGTAAAACTTTTCGAAATACAAACCCTTTAAAATATCAACTTGTTTCTAGAAGGCTTCTTTGGTGACTGACAAGGATTTGAGAATTAAGTTAGGATCTTGAACCTCGTTGGTAGTTCTCTCTAAGTCCATCTGTAGCAGGCTAGTGAATAAATCTTCCTTTTCTGATATGACTTGCTTACATGATTTGACAATGAGCTTCAGGTTGTCAACTTTCTTTTTCTAGCATACTTTTACTTTTTTGGTGCACTTTGGGGAGGGGATTTTCTCCTGTCTTCTTTTCAGTTTCGATGTCTTAAGGACGTAGTTGGCAAAAGGCGCTAGTACCTGCTCACAGAAAAGTTGTTCATTTTTTAAATTTGCCTCCAAATGTTCCAGCAAATCATTGGCCTTCTTTCTGAAGGAAACTAAATTTTGCGATGTTTCCTAGGCTTCAATAACTAGCTACATTCTTTTGTTGATGTTATTCTCTACAAGGGCTCTAGAGCATGCAAGGAGGGTAGAGGATACTTTCATCTTCGCTGCAGTGGTAGTAGACATGATTTTTGCCAAAGGACTGGAAAATTATGGGGTTGCAATGAAAGCTTGCTCAAATTCATTGAGGCATTGTTTCAGATTGGCATGATACGTTTCCATTCCTCCAATGGAATCACAAAGAATGTCACAGATTACCTGGTGAAATGAGTAGATTTGGGATGGCGGAATTTTGCTAAAGCCAATCTTTGTGCAAGATTTTCCTTTATTGTTTGTTACATCTCTCTTTTCAATGACCATGCTTTTAGATTGGTTGTCCAAAATAATGCTCTGGATTACGAAGGATTCATCTATGCCAAAACATTTGGTGTCAGATATTTCTACCACGGACGACCCAATTTTCTGCGTGTGTTGTTCTTAAATTTCAAGTTGCAGTTTTCCACTTTCAATTTCAGGTTCCTCCGCCTGCCCTGCATTGTTTTTTATCTTGTTCATCTGTGGAATTTTGTGATAAATATCAATATTTATGTGAGGAGGGTTCTTATCTCCTCCTTCATTTGAATATTTCTAGGTTTCTTTCTTACTGGGGTGGACCGTCGAAGCAATGCCCCATGATGTCATGCTTTTGGGAGTGTTGGTGGGGGACTGGGTACTCTTCTCACCGGATACTTTTCCATGTTGTCTGCACAATTTAGTCGTTCTTTGCAATGTCTGTGTGTCACAATTGGCAGAAGCAGAATTGTTGTCGACACTGTCCCTGTCTTGGGTTAGGTGTCTATGGATAAAAGAGGTGTTAAAGGCAACACCCAGTAAATGTTTTCGAAAAATTCCATTAGGGTCGAACCCTTTTAGCCTTTCAGTGTACGTTAGGTTCAATTTCTTGAAATGGGCAACAAACTCGTCAATCTTGTTGATGTTTATGCACAAGAAGTCTTTGACTTTCCAGGGCAAGGGAATGAACTGTTTTTTGTTCTTGTCATGGAAAAAATGCAACCAGTGGTTGTATTGCCTTGTTATTTATGAAACAAACATCTTGTCCGTGATGTGGCATGGAAGGAAGGAAGGATTTTCCTTAGAGACAAATACCATGAGAACACTATGATTTTCCTCTTGCTCAAGTGTGCCCTTTCTGTTCAAAAACTTGGTTTCTTGGCCAGACATCCGCGGAGCATCCTTGCCTAACAATAAATCTTTGAAAACCGAGACAAAGACATTAAAAAATTCATAAAAACAATGGAAGGCCTTGTGCCTCCATAGGCCCTCATGCCACAATGTTACTAGGACGAATCCATAGTTTATTTTATTTGAAAGATATAGTTTTGGAAACAGACAACAATATACAATTGTGAAAATAAAGTACGATGACATATAAAACTTATTCGATTCTTTGAATTGTGACAACTGGGAACAGAGATCAATGGAAATTAGGTTCCCCCAATCGAAAATGTATTGTTCCTTGACTGTGAAATACAAAATATAAATAATTATATGGGAAATGCTTGATGTGGGTGCCTATCTCATTATTCTTGTAAACAACCAAGCAATTTCCCAGAATGGATTTCTAAAGGAACTTACCTGCGGCCATGTTATATCTTCAAGAACTGTTGTCAGGTCTTCGAGGAATTCGGCTAAGATGTCCAACCCGTTATGATGTTTTTATAGAAACTTCTTGTAGTCTAGTCCTCTGAATGTCAATGTTGGTTTCGACAATTTTAACATCTCGCGGAAGACCTGAGGTGACAAAGAAACAGGAGAGTGGTTGTGCAGTGGAATAATTATTTTTCTTGGAACATATTTTTCAGCACACCAAGAGACCACCTCCTTACAGTCAAAAACCTTAGGGATGCAGCCTGCATGAGCGATTCCATAGGTCCAAATCACTTTGTTCTAGGCAGAACAATATGAATAGTAAAAGTATGCCCTGGACCAGTGGATGGTATGGTCCTTTTCTGCGAACATATTTACTATATCTCCACAAAACTGCTCTCGACCTGCTGCCATAAGTCTACAAGAACGTTTATTTGTTCCAGATGATGAATGAAATGAAAATTTGGAAGGGATAATATAACCCTTGGTAAATTTTGGTCGAAAGCGTGTGAATGGGAGATGTCCTCGAGACTTTCATTGATTAATGACAATTTGAACGGTTGTTGCATGATGCGTTATTAAAATTAAACAGTACTAATTTCATACATAGAAATGCGAACATGGTGGATATTGCAATGAGCAATTAAGAATTGTAGATTTCTTGGGTGGGCCAACACGACGATGTGTGTTCGAGATGAACAATCGGAAGGGACAAAATAACTCTCCACACATCTTGGTTTAATGTGTAATAATGGGATATCTCCTCAAGATTTTCGCCCATTAATGACAATGTTGACGGTTCCTGCATGGTCGGNTTATCCTCCCTTCTCATGCATTAGTTTAGATAGATTTGAAAGGAAGTCAGTGTCCACGTTAATCATTTTTCTGTCTAGGGTTAAGGTCAAGCCTTAGAGGTGATCTACCTGTCCGTAGGGATAGTTTCCTACAACAGAAACTGGCGACTCCACTGGGGAGATAGCCTCAAATCGAAACCTCTTGTTTGGATTTTTCTCCTCATTGACCTTGTTCTATCCCTTGATTGTTTCAGACCTGGTTCACCCCT
>JZKD02S1847487.1:12486-32881 GCA_000966675.3 Picea glauca
AAATGTCGAGTATATGAAAATTTTCAAATATGAAACCTCTTGGCCTTAAAACGTCCTTTATTCTGATCTGGAACTTCTTGGCAGGATACAGATATTAGAGTGCGTTAAATGACAACCCTGTCGAGGATATGGATGCTTACTGGCAGCAGTGGCTCTGTCAACAGTATTGGAGATTTTATCTTTAATATCATGGCTCGCTTATCTTAGGACTGTTATCAGTTTTCATCCTTCACATGCTGCTAGAATGTTTGATCATTGATGATGTTTAAACAATTTTCTGGTTATTTCTGTTGGAATTATTCTTGTTATCCTAATCTGAATTTGTTCTTTTGGCAGAGATAACTGCTTGTACCAGTGTGTCGCCATTGTTGGAAGCCAATTCACATTTTTATATTGTCCTTATAAGCTACCTACACCAATGTTTTTCAACCCTTGATTTTCATCGCAGCCTTTGAATAAAAACAACACTATTATTTCCTGCATTTGCAAACTTACCTTTGTTCTCGTTTTCACGACTGCAAGCGTGAAAAATTTAATTTCGAAGTCACATTAAAATCGTCACTGGATTATTTTGGTTACTCTTTTCTAGGTGTTTATTGTGTTTTCAATTTGATTATAGTCACACAATTGGCAAGACTCCAAGATCGTTACTCATTTGACATTTTTAATTGTTAATATGACCTCATTTTTATAAGTCTGTGATGATATTCTTATGATCAAGTTTGTAATGCATTGGTGGTTTGATTTCTATGTTCTTTCATCGATTTCTTTGACACATTGGTTTCATGAAAACATTGACATTGTGGTTATACCCTTGGTGCGATCATTTCATACAACACATATTTCATATGATCGAACCCTTGGTGTTGATTTTGAATCATTATTTTGGTTTTAAAACTATTGCTTGCGCAAATGTTTGGTCAACTTACCGTAGATTTCATTGATTGATTGAATGGTGTGGTTTTTAACATATGCATTAGTAATTTTTGAATCATTATATGCATCATCGGTTGTACTGTGGGAAATGACTGTTTTGCATGGGCTGAGCTAGCTCCACCACCTTCGCACATTCTGTCATTAATGCTTTCCCCTTATACCGAGTCACCTCTGCTAGTTTTTGGGTGAGCCTGTGAGTTATCAACCCTGCGTATACTCTGTTCAAACCCTTACCCGTGCACCCTGCTCACCTTGTGCTCCCGTCTATGGTGCTTGTGGTGTGCATAGAGCCAAATGGTAGCCAAACTCTGTTGTTATTCGATAATGCCCGTAAGGATTTAGAAAATAGTGGTTGGCTGGTGTTTATACAGAGGTTCGAGGGTTTTAACCTTTCGGTTGCCCAACAATTTGCCCTCACCTTTGACGCGTGCAAGGCTAAAGTCAGTGACATACAACTCGAGCTCAATGAGGAATTCATAAGATCTGCTACAGGACTGGTAGCTAGAAGCCAAAGGTGGTTTAAAAAATCCAAAGTCTACGAGGTGTCGTGGCCTTTACTATTCATATCAAGAAAGATTGTTTCCTGTGATAAAGGTATGCCTATTTCTACCCTCAAACCCAGGTGGCACGATCTTTTGGTAATTGTTAAATAGTTTTTGACCTGTGAAGGTCGGTATGGCTTGGTAGTTTTGTATCACCTTCGGTTGTTTATGAATTTTATAGGCTATCCCTTAAATATTCCACATTACTTATTGTGTAGTCTTTACAAAATGTGTAAAAGATTCAAGCGTGAGAAGGCTGATAGTATCCTTTTTCATCACGGCTTGATTAAACTCATTATCATCCACCATTTGAGCCTTAGTGGCGATAATTGGCAGGCCTTTTTATCTAGAAATGGCTTTGCTAATCTAGAGTCTTCTCAAATTGATAAGGTTGTGGTCAGTGAGACTTTGGTTGGACCAGCCGTGCCACTGCATATCCTTCTACCCCTTGTCAAACCCTCAGTTTGCCTCGAATTGGACCTACCTAATGCCTTGGTTAACCCGTGTGCTAAGGATGATATTAAGGTCGTCAAAATACCTGGGAGGAAGAAAGACAACAATGATACTAATGTCGACATAAGAGGGAAGAAAAATGCTCGATTGATATCAAGACTTGCCTGGAACAAACCTAAACAAAACATCGACCAAAATCCCATAGTGCTGAGAGAGGATTCAGACTTCGATATTGAGTGTTTCCTAGCTAAAGAGTACCCCTATTCTCATGGCCTACACTCTAAGAAACCCTATGACTATGTCTCTAACTTACCCCCTTGCCTAAAAAACGACCCAAATTACCCGGGAATCAAACTGCACAAGGAAACCCCTGGTAATCTGAACAAACCCTCACATGTGATGCCAAAGCCCGAGCAACCATCATGCATCCAATGTAATCTGTGGCTAGAGAATTATTACATAGATGTTCCCTTGTTGCAATCAAAGATAAAATCATTAGAGGAGCAAGTTACAGTGTTGTCAAAAGAAACAGATAGGCTACAGACCAATGAGAAGAAACATAAAACCACTAGTTCAATTGTCTTTAGGAACGTCGAAGCAGCAACGACCTTCGTCAATTTCAAGTTATCATGATTGAAGCCTTTTCTTACTGCTCAGGTATGAATTTCAATATTAATTTTGTTTTATGAGTTGGTTTCGAATTAATATAACCAATTGGATTTGCTTATCATAGCTCTGTTCGTTTTGATTCAAAATGATTCTATTACTCTCCTTTTACCAAAACAATTTCATTATGAATCATGAGTGGGAAATTTGTTTCCTAAACCTGGACACAGTTGTGATTTAGTTAATGAAATTTTATTATTCTCAGTTTAGTCTAAATGATTGATTTGTTTTCGATTTTGTTTGGATTGCTTTTTGAAACAATGTTGTATGGATAGTCGATTGAGTTTTTGTTTCTAAACAATCCTGTTGACTTCGATTTACTAGGAATGATTCCGTTTTGAATCGACTCAATATTTTATTTTGGATTTTGATTGCATCTGACCTGTACAGGAAATTTATGTGCTAAAATCAGAACACAACTATGTTGAGGATTGATACGATTTTGTTCTTGTTGGATCCTCTCGGCTCTGACTTAGTTCAATTTATTTCTTATGGTTTGATTTTGAAACGATTCCTTATGCTTGAATTGGCATGATCATGTACGTATGCAATGCATCAATATCAGTGAGTGGTTTGGTAAATATAATGTAATCTATTGATTCGCAAAACGACTCTGTTAGCTTTGATTTTGAAAAAATGATTTTGTTAATGAATGATTTGTTTAACCAGTTACAGTTTGTATCGGTTAAAATTGGTTCATGAAAATGATTTCATTGCTTTCAAATTATCCAAGCGATTCTATTTACCCCGAATTGGTGATAATAAATGTTGAACATAGTGTGTGTATCTCTATTACCATTCGGTTGACCACGATTTTGTTTGTTTCAATTTGCATACAAGTTTTGATTTGAATAATTCGTTTGGTTTCTAATTAACAATCAAATATTTGTTTAATAGTTTGAATATAATTATTTAAGATTCAAATTGATTTTAAAACGATTATGTGCTCAAATTAGACTAGCTACAGAATCACCAGATTCTGTAGCTAGTCTTAAAAATTATATTTTTGTCAATTTTATCAATAAAATATCCTCTAATCTTGTCTATTTTTGTCCCCTTTCAGGTGCATATGAATTACAATGATCAATGGGGCATGCTGTGGCAGTTTGAGAGATGTTTTTGTGATACATTTTTATTATAGGTTGTTAGTTTTAGTCAGACTTGGGAGATTATCCCCAGATTTTTTGTAAACTGTTATGGTAATTTCCACAGGGATGTTTTACCCTGTGGGAAGTCTTTAAATACTTGTTACTTTTTGTAAAAATCATCATCATTGTGGAGAGAACCATACTATGGATTTATGATTCAGACTGATATGAAATTTGATGTCTTGTAACATCTTTCGCTTTCAATATATCAAACTTTTGTTTCAAGTTTTCTGCATATCAGTTTGCAATTAATTATCGACTACTTTAGCTATCATGATTCATTGCATGTTGATGTGATTTGATTTATATGTTGTCCATATCTGATATCTCTTATTTAAAAATACAGCAAACATTTTATTTCAATTTAATGAATGCAGGTTTATCTTTTTCATTAATTGAATTGTTTTGCACAAATTGTTGCACACAGATTTATCTCATTGTGATGGTTTGTAAATCATAAAATTGTTGTTATATTTTATGTCTTGTTTGTCGTGTCGTTTATATTTGAAGAGAACAATTGCTTCTAGTTTACGAGAAGCTCGTGGAGAATCCGGTGCGGGTTTCCTCCCACCGAATAGCTAAATCATCTACTGCATATAGGACAAGCCTGAAACGTTACTTCAGGTCAGTTTACTATTTGTCATTTAATAGTTATCTTATTAGTGTTATTTAAGTAGTTTAGATAAATATATTAGTTTAGATTCATAGTTAGAGTTATTATTTTAGTTGCTTAGCTTAGATAGTTTTTATTCTATTTCTTTTTCATAAAATTATAAAAATCGAAAAACAATAGTTTCACTGTCTTAGGACAGATTACAAATGATTTTTGCAGGTTTTAATTTAAGTCTATAATTTGTAGATATTGTATATCTGTAATTAAATCTAATTTTGTTGATAATTAAACATTTACTTTTTTAGAATTGTAGTTCTATGATTCAAGTAATAGATTGTATATATGTAGTTTAGATTTGTTTATTAGTTTGTTTTAGTTATTCTTTTTTTTTTATTTAGATTAGTTTCTCAGTGTAGTTTTCATTTGTTTTTCTAGGACTTAGATCGGCCAACGGAGCTGCTAAACCCATCAGGGTGGGTTATCCCAAATGTCTTGGGTTATTTAGACAACCCCGAACCGGATCCACTCTTCCAGTTGGTGAGCGTTCAATTTCGCCCGTCAACATATCCCTATATCATGAGACGTGTCTTAGAAAAAGGATCCTATGAACTAAAAGATTATGAAGGGAACATGTTGGCTAAGCCCACGATTGGGATCTAATTGAAAATATATTATTAATGAGCCCTATTCTTGGGTGTAACTCTTTGTATACTAATGTAATTTAGTGTATATATCTTTTCCATTTATTTTCTCATCTTCATATTTCTTATTGAGTTTTCCCTTGGTTGCTAGATGTCAACGTAGTCTTCGGTCTACTTAGGATTCAAAAACAGAGCCACTCAACATACACATAACTTGGCTTCCACCACTTGGATTTTTTTACTCACCCAAGGATCTGTTGGTGTCTTCAAGAGGCATATGCCTAGGGCCATCCATGAATAATGTGGACAAATATAGCGTCATTATAGAACTTTTGTCTGATTCCATTTTGCATGGTATTCTCTCTCTGGAGGTTCACCTGGATTCCTAGTTAGTAGTATGTCAGTTGAACAAAAGTTATTGTTTTCATGACCCTATGTTACTTCAACGATTCCTACGGGTACGTCTTTTAGAATGACAATTTGATTTTATTACTTATTATCACTTACCTAGGAGTTCTAATTATGTATCTGATGCATATGCTAATTTCATTTTAGATTGGCATTTGTCACATAACTAAAACAAAGAAAACATTCTCATCAATGTACACATTGTAACATAAGTAGAGCTGAAGAACCATGTTTTTATATACATTTCAAAAAATATGATGTTTATAGTACAAAATTGGGGCTAACACCCTCAATACACATATACAATCGATAATACAAAAGTCATGACATCTACTCATGTGGCATTGTATGAGTGTCATGATAGAAAACTACAACATTTGCAAGATGTCGAAAGAGTCGCACCCAAGCATGGGGCACACCAACACCTGCTATTGCATAGCCTCTGACAAATCCTCCACTCGAACCATCAAAATCCTTTGTGTCAAATGAGACAGGTTTCCCTGCATGTTTTGAAGGACTCTCTCTCCTTCTCCTCTCACCACCTCATCTCCACGATGCCTCTGATGATGTCATGGAAGCCCGTCTGATTGTCGTGGACCTATTTCTATGTCACATACATGTTTAATTAGTACTTAAGCATCATCCAATTTTTATTTTTTTCCCCTATACAAAAATACAAAAAAATGAAATATTTAAAAAAAAATTACATACCTATGTCCTCATAGGCAGTCCCAAGTGGTAATGGCATGTCAGGGTCCCCTTTGAAGTCGATCCCTACATAAGGGTAGTCATCCATAGCTATGAACCGTCGTCTCCACCACTAGAATAAATCATCATTGTAGGGTGTGGGCACCCTACCTCACCCCTGTCATCTCATCACCTTGGTCCACCATGACATGGTTGGATCACGAGGTCCACACAGAATTGTATCAACTCTAGGATCCAAACCTAGAACCCACTCAAAGAAAAAATTACAGAAGATGGAAGTTAACCCGAAGTTCCTCTTACCACCATGTTTGCATTCTGTCAACTGTCTCTTCATTTTCTCCAGTAGTGAGGTTCACCAATCGTACACCGTGGGTCTCAAGAAATCTGAGTATAAGATAAGAGACCTCAATGCCTGGTACAACGAGGCTGATCCTGTGATCTATTTCAAAATGAGGACAACAATATTGATTCTTATATTTTTTATTGCTCGTATGGGGAGTTGACTCTCAACCATATCAATCCCTGCAATGAAATGAGCATCTTTGTATTCTTCTATCTTCATACCTCTCCTAGCTCCCCGAGCTTTGAGGTTGACCATCTCACCCTGACGCAACAACCCTGTCAGGTAATAAATGTCCTCAACTTCAATCCTTAATGGTTTCCCATCAAGGTTGAAGCTCTCACTATATGGATCCCAATTATCCATGAGCAACTGTAGCAATATCTCTTGGGCCCTCATCCCTTTGAGACCCCAAAAATTATACGACCCACATATTTCCAAGGCCATTTGGGCCCCTAGATCTCTTTCCACATCATCATCTACCTCCTCATGTTCCCTTTCCCTCCACTCTATCACCGTCCTACAAGAGAAAATACTTTTTTGATTTATAAATCTAAAAAAAACTTTGTTTATAGACATATATGTGGGCCGCAACATTCAAAATCACGTATAGGGATTATTATACACTAGTTTTCTTTTAGACAACCGCGTATACTCATGCGTATACGAGACTCAATGAACGATATCCCGCGTACAACTAAACTTATAATTTGCGCCCTAAATGACTTAAAAATTGAAACCTAAATACAAAATCTAATCCACTCAAAATAAATAGGAGGGTAAGAGGAATTATCTGGTCTATATGGTTGTCGATTCTGTCACTCGTAGCTCCCGCAATCACCAGTTGAAGTTCATAGGTAATTTAGTCCAAAATCCACTATTTAGGTAAAAAATACAAATGGTATAGCAAATTTGGTTTTTTTACTATTTATAGCAAATTTTTACCCAGTTTGCATAGTTTCGAAGAATATTTTTTCCTAATGGACTAATACGACAGTGGATTGAGTTGGATTTTGTAGTTTTATCTGAGGATTCTAGCAATTTTCAGTGTTATGTCACTTGTTTGTAACTTTGGACAGGTATTTTTTCTACCCAGCATATAGGATAGGTATCCATTCCATCATGCACACTTGCATTGTCCTATGTCTGTCACTCATATTCCTTAGGTATGAACCCATTTTATAGCGACACAAAACTTTCTATCTGCTACTATAAGTGTTTTTATTGAATAGTAGAGACTTACCAAACATGGGTACCCTAGTTTGATCCTCTTCCTTATTTGGTGCCCATGCAAAGATTTTTTCCGTAGGACTAGGAGTCCCTTATAGATTATACATGACTTTATGATGAACTTCATTTCTCACTCATAAACATGTTGACCTATACCTAGAGGACTCCCAATCGAGTTTGATTTAAGCTCTTTTCCAACTCGTCTTCAAAAAGAGAAAACATTGCCGAGTGAACTTGTCTCTTTCACACTCGTAAATTGGATTTGAAAGGATGTCTATTTGGTGCAAGTTTATCCCTTTTTTAGACCAAGTAGACTAAGATTATGAAAAAGGACATTTTTTGGCGTTAAGTTGTGATTTCATCTCATGCCCTTGGTTGCAGTATTGAGTCTATTGTCGATTCTCACTTTGAGTCATAAACCGTTTTCCTCAACATTTTTTCATCCTCAACCAAGAAGAGACTTGTTTATATCCTTCCCAACATGATACCCCATACCTAGGAGGGAACATTCCCCTGATTTTCCATCTCCCACGTGAACCTCCTTGCATTGAGCATAGGTATGTTCCACTGTTGGAGCTAGTTTTTCTTACTTGTGACACTCGTTTCCTCCTCTATATAATAGAATTCATTTGACTATGAAAAAATAAAAAATATGGGAGGGAAGGGAGTATTATCTTATATTGGCAGCAGTCATGTCACTTATGAACATAGCACAAATTTTTAGATTCCACTTGTCATCACAGTTTTGGGTTTAGCATGACCTTAGAAAGTTGATCTCGTTATGTAAATTTCTTTCCTCTGACTACTTACTCTTCCAGTCCCTATGGATATTTTTATTGATGCCTCCTACATCTCACAGTTTCATCATTGATTTTATGCTGGAAGAGTCTTCCATATGTCTCATGCTCTTATTTAAAGGATTTCTATCAACATGTGTCAACCATTCCTCATAACTCTTGACTTTTCATGTTGACCATACCCTCAGTTTGAATCAGAATCACATGAAACTATAGTTCTATTGTGGACATTGGTGCTACTTTCCTCATTGGTAGGTAACCTTGAACCCAACAGGCGTCATTTCATCATTGGTCATTGACTAGGTAGTTTCTCTTGTGTTCGACAGTAATACATCTATTCACACATTGGGATTTGTGTAGTGTATTGAACTCCATTAGCCCTATTGGTGGTTTCCTCACCTTTGTTAACAATTTTTCTCATTGGCTGCTATTCATAGGGTCTTTTTTGTGTACTTCTTGCACTTTGCACATGCGAAAGACGCACAGGGTCGTTAGTTTGTGAACATGTTCTTCATCCAATTTCCTTCAAATCATCAATCTCCTACTTTGTAACTCTTTTTGAATGATGAGAGATTCCTTAATGATCCACTTTCAGTGGGTCTCCTTCCATAGAATTCATCTCATTTATTTTGGAAACAATACCTAGAGTCCTATGAGTACCTAGAGGCTTGTAGTCATTAGTGGCAGGTTCTCTCACCATTGACAGTTGGGAATACATCAATGTCTCTTGATCGATGGATTCTTCAAGTGTTTGACCCTAAATTCTTTATTCACACTTGTAATAATGTAGTTAATGCCTTGATACCTACTTTCATCATCGATAGGTTGTCTTGTGTTTTTTAATGATATACCTCAATGATCAGTAATCAAACGAAGTCTCATTGTGTTCGGCCTCAACTCCTTTATTCACATGATGTAGACTTGCACCTTTGGCAGATCATGTAGAAGACTTGAAGACATTGGTTTATAGTCCCAACTTTCTTGAGTTGTTGCTACCTTTCATTGGATGAGTACCTATGTAACTTCAGTGATCATGGGAGATCATATTGTACTCCATTGTATACATATATATTCAAATTGATTTTGAGACTAGTTTTAATAGGCCTTGTTCATGACTATGACATCCTTTGGCATCTAGCCACCTTTGTATTGCCTATTTCATGTCCATGGACAACTGTTTGGCAATTATGGTATGAGAAGGCACATCAAGCCTTAGAGAGGATAGACTACATCAACGAAGTACAAAAGGGTCGAGATACAGAAGAACATGTCCTCTGAGTGCTGATGGACAAAAACATCGCCCAAATAAGGAAGGAAGTTGAATACTGGGTAAGCATTGTCCAGGAACCCCACCAAAATATGCAGAAGATATGGGAAGAATGTGAGAAATGTTGGGATAAAATAAATCAACAAATGAGGAATATTGACTTGCTAGAATAGGTGAACCGAAAGATTTCTCCGATCTACGTGACATAGTTAAGAAGCATGTAGAGAAATACGAGGTGTATGAGGCAGAGATTTCGCAGGTTTCAAGCATGATCCCGAGTCAAGTGAAGAATTTCATGGAGCCTCTGATTAAATCTCTCGTAGTATTACAATGCTTGAGTGTCAAACTAATCAAGTACAATGAATAGGCAATTGAAATGAAGGAGCTCCTCTCCATTCTGATGGATCAACATAGGTTCCCATATGAAAATACATGCGAATATCTCTTTTGAAAATGGACAGAATATGAGAGGAACAATCCACTTCAATAAACCACTAGATGATCAAAAGAGAAGCAAAAGAAAACAGATAAATAAATTCCTCCACGTGGCATTTTCTTAACTTAACAAAACTTTAGTAGTTATTTTTAGTTTAGTTAATTTTTATAAATAGGGGAATCGACCTTGTGTCAATGGTCGATGGTTTTGGAGAGAAGCAATTTTCTGGAATATTGTAAGAGAACTATTTATGTGAAAGTTATTTTAATTAAGAAATTCAGTTTAGAACCAATGACACTTTTTTCATCTGAGGCATGAATGTGATTGGACCGAGGGGGATTATCTCTGTCTTCAAATTCAATATTTGTTGTTGTATTGAGTAAGATTTGTTGTATATGTTATTTAAAGTTATCTTATAATGCTACAACAATTCTTTTATTCTAGTTGATGAATAGAAATCGATTGTGTTAACTTGTGATTGATAATAAAGCATTGAAAAATACTTTTCTTGCACTAACTTCTTGTCACGTGTATGTTTTCTTTCTATAACTGTTATCTTAGATGATGTTGAATGTTTACTAGACAAAATGGTATTATTTCTAGCTTGAATTATTTTAGATATTCTTTGTCTTCATGCCTAGGTATAAAGGTTACTCTAAAACCCATCCTTCCCCAACACACAATTTAACTTCCCTTTGCCATTTAGTTTAAGACCCATATTTATTTTATTACAAATGTTATAAAAGAACCAAAAAGAGAATTGTGTAGCCTGAGGAAAGGTTTCAAAGAAAAGACATATCTATCAATCATGAATAAATCATGTCGATAATTACAGGCAGATCATAAATATGGAGAACCTTACCACTCATCAAATGTTTATGAGTATAATTTGGCCTCTTAAGTGGGTTTGGTTTCTGTTGTTGAGTTAAAGGTATCTCAGACCCCTCATAACATCGTTAAATCATGTAGCCAAGCCATAACAAGGACATAAGAATTATTCAAAAGCCTCATGGAGGGGGACCTAGCCGGAATCACTAACGAAGTCCAAGATCCAAAGTTGATTCTTAACTCATTGTTCCTAACAAAACAATAGTTCGATGACCAAGTTGATATTTTTAAAGGATTTTCAATTGAAACATTCTATGGTATAATTGAATATGATGAGGACACCATAGATAATTGGCTAGTGGATTACTCCATAAAAAATCAGGATATTGAAGAAGCATTACATGACATTTCCTTTGATCTACAAGACTTGGAGGGAAAGTTTTTCAACATTAAAATCCATCATGAAATCAACACGGCACCAATGAAAAGTTACATCGAATAATGGTTCAAGAAAGCTATCGATAAACTGATCAATGAAGGGAAAGAAGCAATTGAGATGGTTCTTGTAACTGTTGATGAAAATGATAAAAAGACATCATCAAGAAAATGAAAACATGAGAGACCATCATAGTGAGTTTTTTTTATCACATCTTTCTTTTCTTTATCAATTCCTTCATCCAGTTGTTCCACCTCTTTCACTAGAAAGGTTTAACTGAAGACTGATAACTCCTTTTATTTCTTCTTACCAGGTCTTGTTGTTCTTTTATCACCCACTGTCTTCCTTCTAAAATCTTACTTCTTGTATTTAATTTCTTTACGGTCTAAGTGAGCCCCAATCCCAATCTTTAAGACAAACGCATTTTCAATTTCAAAGTCCAAGAAAGCTATTTTGGAGACAATCTCGATTGTTCTTTGTAATCCTGTTTTCAGAATATAAAGTATTTGAGGTTGATATATCATTATATTTACTTAAGCTACCCATGTTTCCACTCTGTTGAAGTTCTCTTGTGCATGCAAATTATATTATTTTTATTTTTTGTGTGATCATAAATCTTTATCCTAAACTATGATGGATGTGAGGAAATGTTTCTTATTTTCTTTAAATGTGTGAAGTGTGTGATTCCTGGTCCTTTCTCAGGAACTTTCTTTAAAAAGAAAACAAAATAGTTTTCCTTTTATTTTATCGCAATATTTATGTTTCTTCGAATTACTACGATGGACTTCTATCAAGTCCCACATTTTGAATATATAAAAATACCAATAAAATCTAAAGAGGAGTACCACCTCAATAAAAACACAAGGGGATTTACATCCTCGTGAAGTTTTTGTTTCGTTCCTAATGGATTCAAGCGTCCATAGACATCTACATATATTTATCCTTAAAATACATGAATAATTAAATTGAATTATACCTTGAAAGGTGAGGTGACTCCAAAGTGTCTTCTTGATGAAGACGCATCGGTTGCTATCAACAGGCATTGAAGGATGTGGGAAAAATTTTCCATCATTTCATCCCTCTGTCGCTTAAGAGATTTCTCAAGAAATATATTAATATAATCATCTACTCTATAGTTTTTATTTTCTTCTTTCATGGAGGGTTTCTTAAGAATGAGAGAGAAATTATCCTCAAGAGGGACAAGCTCAAGACCCAACTTGCTATATTCTGACCTTGTCAGGCACATGGACTAAAAAAAAGATCATGATCAACCTACTCTGATACCACTAATCCAGATTATTTTCAGCATGAAATGAGAGAGAATATATAATAAAGAAATGTATAGAGATATCTCATGTATCCAATAATATAATAGATATATATCATAGATGCAACCATAAACACATAGATACATTAATACACAGTTTCTATTAATGAACGAAATGTACAAAACTATAGAAATATAGAGTGAAAGACTCGTTGGAATGGTGGTAGATTGTCTCTGAGAAGAGATGTGATGCCTACTCGCATATGAAATAATATGATTACATTGAGGCTATAAAGGCCCTTTTAACATAAATAAAATCCAAAACCCTATCCCTAGAAGATGAAAAGTCAACAGTTTTGTGGACCCTATTTTGGGTAGTTTGGTGTATCAACTTCTCGGGGTCGTAACTTTGGCATACAACATTCGTTTCGGGTGCATGATAGCTCATTGGAAAGGTATTGTCGAGATGATTCATTTTTGTTTCTCAATTAGAGATTTTTTCCATAATTGAGGTGATCTATCCTGAAAAAACTTCATTTAGTCCCTCAAAATGGCCCTGAAAGTTTAGGAAGTTAAAACCTACTAAAAATAGTAAAATTCTAGAAGATTATTTTGAGCTAGTTGGAATAGGTGGGTGGCCACTGATATCCACCTAGATCAATCATATTTCAAGGGTATTATAGAACGTTACAATACATAACTATAATCAGTATTTGGGATGAAAAAACCCTAAACTTAACCCTAACAACTATCAGGACATGTTAAAAATTGACTTGCATGACCCATGTTACCCCCCCATGGCTAGGAGTAACTAGAGGAGATCATATTTTAATGGACCACAATGAATAAATTTATCTATACCATGATAATGATCAACCTTTCCACATATAGTAGCCCAAAAACAACCCCTTAGATTTCTTCTTTTTCTTTGCTAAGATCATCACATCCAATTATATCAAAGTATGGGAGATGGTAACATAATGTCACCATGAGGTATGCTAGTTATTATTTCATGAAAAGTATTGTGCTTCATATATTAGGCCCATGGATGATGATCATTGGTTGAAGATGGATAGTGTATAACTAGCTCAATAATTTATGTAAGTTTCCTTGTTTCACCTTAGTGGCCAACATCTATGCCCTAGTCTCGTGTTGTCACCGCCCAAGGAAAATGAGTACTATTGGGGGATCATCATAGGGGTAATGTTCTATTTCCCCAACATACTTAACACTTTCCATCCTAGAGCCTCTCGAAGTGTATTAAACTTCAATAATGGGTCATGGTCCATTCTCTCATGAGAAGAGGGAATGAATGCCTAGAGGTTGATTGCAGCTACTAACAAAAGAATAATAAAGAAAGAACAAATGCTAAAGAAACAAAGAAAGAATAGAAACAGACTCTCAAAATCTAGTCCAAACTTAAGATCTACCCTTTCCATGTTCATCCCAGTTCCAATACATTATGATATAGCTTGAAACTTACAAAGGGGACTTGAAAATATGATGAGAGGACAAATAAAAAGGTAGATTAAGGGGTTTGGAAAAATGTAGTGCTTATAAAGTGGTAACTCAAGAGAAATCTCACCCTACACAAAGGTGACTCATAGAAATGGATTCAATGACACCATAATCCATGAAGTAATCACAACACATACCACTGTCACACCTACTCTTGAAGAGTTATTTTCTTTCACTACTTCCCTTGGGACATATCCCTACTAGCGGGGAGAATCCCCCTATTACTATACCAGGGTCAAAGTATAGGCATAGATATGATCTACCTTAAAAGACAATATAATTCCTAAAATACCCCAAACACTCTAAATAGATGAACAAAAAAGATAGGAAAGTATGTCACAAGTAGTACCTTTAGTCCAACGTTTCTATGTAGACCACCTCAAAATTTGTAGCTCCAAGCCTGTAAGTATCCTCCCAAATTTGACCTGCCTAAACCATTAGGAAATAATTTCTACAAACATTCTATCTCTACTCATCAATATTTGGCTTAGATATAAATCATTATGTATAAATCAAATGAAAAACATAAAGGTATCATTTGGGATGAGAAAAATATTATTTTATTCAAATGCAAAGATAAAAAATTACAACCTTTGTAGGTCGACGCTCCTGTGAACCTGGTCCAAGCTTCTCTTAGTATTGCTCCAAGTGCACTATCCCAATGATTTCTCTCACAATAAGCTGATCACTTCAAGGGAAGGGAAGGGATTGTATATGAGAAAAGGCTAGAGAGGGAATGCTGAGGAAAAAAATCAAAAGGGGTTGCAAATACTTGGGAAAGGAGGGAAAAGGGATTTGGGAAGAGTTTCACTATTATAATGCTTGATGTGGGAATGGGACCCAAATACTTCCTTTTATATAAAAGAAGGATATTTATTCGGTTTGGGGATAGGCTACAACAGGTGAATTGGTTGGGAAACCATCAATAGCCCGTAAACTCCGTTGAATTCCTTACAACTTTTTATTTTTTTCAAATTTTGGAGGTAAACATGGGTTGTTTAGTATGAAACTAGCATATGTGCATGGTTTTTCTAGCAGGTAGAAAGTGTATGTATGTGGGACATAGTGTAGCAGGGCACATACATGCTCCAAAAAATGGTTTTTTAAAATAGATTTCCTCGGCAGTAGTTTGGCAAATTGTGCAAGTAAAAAGGTCAATGCCCTGTATGCATAAATAAGGCATTTTAGGGCTATAACAATCCCTCTACTTGGGTATTTTCATTAAATTTTTAGGTTGGAACACCTAATAAGGTTAGATGAAATTATTCCCATATTCAAACTTGCCAAATTACATAAAGTCTCAAGCTAGTGTGAAATTTGAAGGGGATATTGATGCAAATTGTTCATGTGGCTTATATCTTAAGTAACAACTTACTTTGCATGATTTAAAGACTAGTATATCTTATGAAAATTGAATTTAATTGATTTAATATTTTGTTTTGATTTTGATTCCCTTGATATGGTTGTTTGAAGGACTCCCCAGGATTTCACCCAAGACATTGTGCCTCTATTGCATATGGAACGTGTGATGCAAAACAGTGAGTCACTCAGTGACTTGACAGATTCAGAGAATGGCTCTCACATCTTCAGGACCTTGGACAATGGATGGATGGGTTTGATTTTGATATATTGGTTCATGGTGGAACACATATGGGATCGAAGCCCACATTTTGGGCATTGTACCCCAGGGATTATTACTCATTCGATGCAGCATTTTGCATCAATGGATAGTTAGTTAGATTCCTTGCAGAGATGATATACACTCCTTTTCACCTTTCACATTATTCCCTGCACCTTGGATGTTTTCCTTTCTTTAATGATGACATCACACTTTTAGGGTTTGACAATGATGGGGATTGATGACCACTTGGGGTACCATTGATGAGGAGATGCACCTCCTACCATGATTGCACCATCAGATGATGACACATGGCCTTGGAAGGCCCTCAAACACCCTATTGGAGGATGAAGTCATATGTGTGACCTAGGAGGGTATTATTGTATTGTTTTGACATGATTTATCATTTGTAGAGGAAATTTGAGGCGTAAACACCACTTTTAGACATGAAGTTTGACCTTTTGGACTATTTGAGCGCTAGGATTTCCCTTATAAATAAGTCTAGTGCTTCATTTACTTTTCATCATCACTTTCACTCCTCACACTTGTGTGGGAGAGCTAGAAAAACTTTTCTCTACTCTCTTTAGTCTCTTGGATCTCTTGCACACTTGTTGGAGAAGGCTCTTTGTGGATGATTTTGATTTCTTAGATGGTATTTTGTTGCAACTAGGGTTTTTAGTTTCCTAGAGACTTGCATACATAAGTAATTGCTGCAATTTTATGTCATTGMTAATGTTTTAGGGTGATAATTACTATATTGTTGCATGTTAATTTGTCCTGGTGAAATCCTAGAGAGGAGACATAAGTATTTCTCTCCTTCATATTCTTTGTTTGTCTAAATGTTTTGAAATAATTTTCTTGCTAGGATTCAAGAACTAGAGGCCCAAGATGCTTTGAACCTTAGGGTTTTGATCCTAGTCTTTGATCCTTCACCTAGGTTATCTAGAAGAGAGAAAATGACACCTAGGGCCCAAGAGGCTTTTCACCCTAGGGATAATTTTATAGAAAGTTTAGTCCTAAGTCCCAAGAGGCTTTGAACCTTAGGGTTTAAACCCCATTCTCCTTTATCATCTAGTTTAGTATTTCAGGCGTTGCATGCTTGACTCCATAAAACCTAAAATACAACAAGACCAGTCTAAATATCTTCTTGTGGTGAAAATGTGCACTTATAATTAGTATTCTCTCTCTCAAAGAGATTTTACTAAATTCTATAACTCTAACTCTAGCAAACTAATGATATTTATTATTATTATTATAAAACTTTTCTACAACCATTAAGGTTTACTTTGATTGTTTCATACTTACTTGGAAAAGTGTTTTAAGATACTTAGAATTTAATCTAGAAATTGGATATTATTGTACACGTTGAAGATTTGGTTTATATGTTAAATTGCTACATTTATGAGTACTTGTTCTTGCTTTTGCTGCAAAATATTGATTGCTATTATACATTGTTTTACTGTTGTAATTTGCAACAACAATTGGATTTATTGCTTATGTAGTTTCTAAGATGTCATTTATGAGCTATATAACTTGTTATTTGTCTATATTATGCTCCAAATTGTTTATTGTCTCGTACAAGTGAACCAATTACCTTGTTACCTTTCTTACCTCTCCTAGACCTAGAACTAACCATCATGTGAACAATATATAGGGGTTGTAGAATCAACTAATATTGCTATTTAATCCTTTGAGGTCACTAGGGAAGCCTCCCTTGTTTTGTACCTTCTTCCATCACTAAACTGAGGGAAGCGTCTACTTAGGTGATAATGTTAGAAACTTCCAGTTGTTACACAAGATTGGGATCTTGTGGAGGGATTTTCACAAGTACAAATATTGTAGTAATAGGCCATAAGGGAATAAGGGGATTTTGTTCATCTTTCTTTGATTTACTATTCCAAAACTAAATACCACAAAGGAGTGTGATATCAGATAAAATTAGAGGAAAATGTGACCTTACAGTAGCCTATTTTCCAGTCAAAGTGTCTATGTATGCCTTGGGGAGTTAATGTTTTCTTTGTTTTCACATTGTAAATTTGATATTAAAGGAGCAAGGTGCATTCATTTTTTTCTTTCTAGAGTTTATTTAGGGTATATATAGTGCTTAATGTGTTAATGGTTTTCTCTTTTTACTACTATAGCTCTATTCTTGTTTTCTCAACAATGGCCATATTGAATGTTGCATGCTTCTTGTTAGCGCTCTATAAACTTCATTCGACTGAGAAAACAAATGACAAAGGTAACCTACAAACCAAATTTAAGGCCAAAAACTATCCTTTCCAACCTGGAGAGGGCTCTCTCTGATGATTTCATCTTTGTATACGTTATGGATTTAAAATTTCGGCTAGATTTAACACTTTTTTACAATATTTCTGGTTCTATTGGTGAAAGAAAGAAAGACCTTGGGATATGGAGTCGTGTTGGCAGCCAATTCATTTTTTTTAATTGCTCTTAAAAAATGCTGCCTACACCCCTTGTCTCAGCTACGAAAAATCATCCTCGCATTGTGCTTCTAGACATTTGTTTCATTTTTGCGACAATGGAAATTTGGTTTCGATTTGATTTTCACAACTGAAAGTGTGAAAATACCTTTTTCATCATTTGGACTGTAGTCATCTTTTATTGATCTTTCCGAAAGACACTTGACCATTGGTTTATCATATGACTGTTAAAGATTTTTCAAACTTATGCCTTTAGCATACTCTTACCTTGATTGCCCATTTGGATCTATTTGCTTACTAAGCCTTAGAGCATGGAGATTTACTGGTTTTATTCTAATATTATAAAGGTTATAATGGATTTGGTCCTATATGATTTTATTCTTATTGCTATGGGCTCTTCACTCATTTATTATATGAGAGTTTTTGGATTGAAATGTTCTAAAAACATTTGGAATGTAATCATTTGATTGCACAAACGAATGCATTGGTAAGTTTATAAGGTCAGTTTGAGAAATAGCAATGGTTTGAAGGCACATTGATTAATCATTATTGTATTTTAATTTTAAATCGATGCTTAGTATATTGTTTGGTAAGTTGATATTACATTGAGCGATCAATAGCTTCAAACTATGTATTAGCATCGATTAAATTTAACCTTGGTGTAAAACGATTGATTGACACGATGGATGTTGGATATGATGTTGGATTGAACTGTACACTTGGCAATATATGTAACATATGGTGTTGGTTCTATTTCGGGTGAATGGCACGTTAATATGATGATACACCTATTTACTGGCTAATACGTATGGTATAAGTGATTATGATTTTAACAACACTGTACTTAGTCATTAATACAATGCGTGGCGGTGGTAATCCCACCACCTTCGCACGCATGCCGTTAACTCCAGTCTCTTCGAGCATTGAATCTGTCAAACCCTATCGTTTTTTACTCTGTGCATTGTTTCATTCAGTTCGAACCCTACCATGTACAGAAGCCATGGCTCTTGTCGTAAGGGCTGAGCCCAACGGGTGCCAAGCACTGTTGACATTTGATGGTGCATATAGTGACCTGGAAGATCACGGGTGGCTCGTTTTCATACGGAAGTTTGATCGTTATAACTTCACTGTGGCTCGGAAATTTGCGTTATCGTTTGATGGTTGCCGAGCCAAAGTTGGAGATGTCCAGCCTGAAATCACTAAACAGTTTCTCAGCTTGGCAACCGGCTTGCCTGTCAAGGGACAAAAATGGTCGAAAAGTTGCAAGGTAGATGATGTCCCATGGACATTACAGTTCCAATCTCGCACAGTCAACTCATGCGACAGAGGTTTGCCTGCAAAGATGTTGAAACCCCGCTGGTATGATCTCTTGATGATTATCAAGCAGTTCATTACTTGTGAAGGCAGGTACGGGTTTATTTTCTTGTTCCACCTGCGTTTAATAATGGTTTTTATGGGATTCGAACTAAGTATGCCTCACTATCTACACCGAAGTTTGTTCAAAATGGCTAAACGATACAAGCGTAGCCAGGCTGACACTAGCCTCTTCCATGTGGGGTTGGTTAAAATGATTTTGGTTCATGAATTGGGGTTACGTCGTGATTCTTGGCATGATTTTCTCAGCCGTAATGGCTTTGAGGAGTCTAACCCTCCACAGGTGGATAAGCCCATGGTGACCGAGAGAAAACCTACCCCTGTGCCTTTTAGTGTTTTGTTACCTAAACCTAATCCCGAGTCACCTACGAATTCTCCTATGGCTGTGACTAAATAGACTAAAGTTGCTAAGCCTACAACCCGAAAGACTAGAGCGAAGACTGGTGCTAATACTAGAAGCAAGAAAAATGCAAGGTTGATCTCTCGCATGGCGAAGAATAAATCTAATCCCCCTGCCAAAACAGAGCCTATCATGGTCAGCGAGGACTCTGACTCAGACGTTGAACGATTTCTCGCCGAAGAGTATCCTTACTCCGAGGGATTGTGTGGCAAGCCTCCTCATGATTTCGTCAAGAACTTACCTCCTTGTCTGCGGGATAACCCTGACTTTCCTGGTATAGAACCACTCCATGAAACCCTCGGGGAATCATCAAAACCCCCTTTTGTTC
>JZKD02S1847487.1:73304-86985 GCA_000966675.3 Picea glauca
GAGCTTGTGATCCTCCATTGTGTGAGAAGATCAAAGACACACTAGGGTAGTCTAACCGTTCAAAAACAAAACACACTAAAAAAGTCCCTAGAAGATAAGACAGACAAACACTAAATTAATTGGAAGAACAATTACAAAAACCAACACTAGAGAAACTTACCGGTGCAAGTGCACCTCGAACATGGAAGCACCTTCTAGGTATACTCTACAAGACATGGCCCAATTTCTATCCTAGGTACCGTAGTATACCCATGCAGTCACCTATGTATGTCCCTACAAAAGATAGACAACTAGGTTGCCAGCGCGTAAACAGTCACCAGGCGGGTACAGTCAAAAGTCGGGTAGACCACAATGAGTAGGGTATCGAGCCCAAAACCTATCAAGGTTATCAAAAGCAAGTGGTCTGGAATACAAATGAGGACCTTGAACAGATTCAATACCCACAAAGCCCCGTGGAAAATGCAATCGACGAAATCCCAAAACAAGCCCTCTATATGTGTTTTCCACTACGATTGGTCCAGCTTTGGAGGGGTTATCTCTGCTACCTTTCCGCACTCAACCTCGTGTTTATCCCCTGTGTTAGAGGGGGTTCCTAGATAAATTTCACAATACTTGACTAAGACAATCCCAAACTCAGACTCCAATGTTTGATTTTAATGGCCTTGAAGAGTTTCCTCTCCAACCTAATCCAAGGCCCTAATCCTGAACTAGTTGGTTAACCCTACAAACATAAAAGTCTAATAAATTTTAGATTTAGAGTTAATTTTATGTCTTGTCTTATTTCAAGGGGTATGAAAGTGAAACTGATGATGTTTTGAAAGACAAAAGTAAAAAATGAACAGAAAGATGGAAACAAAAATTTCACTTAAGGCAAATTTTCAACAACTTTTCAAAAAAATTTATTTTTATTTTTCTAAGATCTTTTGTATCAGAAAACTTAAAGAAGTATTTCAAACGACTATGATCTACTTACAATCTAATTAAACTATCAAGAACTGAATAAAACAAATATTTTTCCTTGGCTACTAATGCAAAATCACACTTTTCAACCAAACAAGAAAATGAAAGAGATTTTTTTTTATTTATTTAAATGCTGATAAAGCAAATAGGAAAAATACCAACAAGCCAAAAAACAAGAAAAACAATTCTAGCCTAATTTCAAATCACAAAGAATCACCTCAAGAAATCACACACTAGCAACTTAAAAGATGACTCTCACACTTGTCTAAAAACCTTTAAGAAAAAAAATTTAACAACAACTTTTAAAGGAAAAAAGAAAGTTGAGGCTAAGATCAACCCTAAGATACTGATTACTAGGACAGAGATTCAAAAACCTGAGAGGTATAACTCTTGACAAGGGAAAGGATGACTGCCTTACCCTCAACAAAAACTATCCTGCACAAACACGCTACTGATAATCCAACAGCAAGCGTGTGAACGCGAGTTGTATAGAGCTAGAGTGCGTGTACAGGCGTGATGACCTTCTACAGGCTGTGTGTATCTCTAAAACTCTAAAAAAAAATAACAATAGACAATCCAAACTAGGAAGAGACCATTGATATTGAAAACTGGGATCTCTTGAAGGCTTGGCCACTCTCTTTAACAGAAAAAGAAAACAATGTAAGGAAAAAATTCGTAAAACAAACCAATATGAGACAAGACTGCAAACAACCAAGACTTAGAAAAAAATCTAGAAAACCCCTGAGAATGTCTGATTCTGACAGGGAAGACGATGACTACCTCCAAAACTTTCTGGAATCTACACGCTACTGCTACTTCTTCAACTAGCGTTCACATGTAGGCTGTAAGAGAGTAGGGCGTGGGTACACACGTGCAGACCTTATGCAGGCCACATGTACCTTTATGAGTCTTGAAAACACACAGTCAAGCAAATAACAAAGATAGATGGTATGGAAAACTAGACTCTCTTCTAGCTCAGACTTTTTAGAAACTTCAAAAAACAAGCAAGAAAACCAGTCTTTCAAAACTACCCAAAAATACTCCCAAGAACCCTAGAGACTTTGCCAGTATGGTCGCCAATTCTGTTGTGGTGGGAAATCCCCCTATGGACTAGAAAATAGGGTTATCTTATGCATGAAGATATGACCAAAAGAAATCTACTTTCTACCTTCATCCCTAGACCTAATCCCCATTTCTTTTCAGTAAATACATAGTTAGACCAACATACCTTGTTCTGGATGGTTGATGTCGATCCTTCTTCACACTTGACCACTTTTTGGTTGCTCTCCTCCCAAGGTTGACCTGCATACAAAACAAGAAACAAACTACACATGCATTTTACCTACAAACTAATGGGTTAGAGATTCAAACATATATTTACTAAACTATGAAGAACTCATATAGTGGGATGGGAAAAGCATTTCTTTATTATTAACTTTAATGAATCAACTTACAATGTCAATACCAACCACTGCTCCATGAATCCTGATCCTGGGATCCTCTTTAAATGTCCTCCAACTTCTTTGCTTTGTATCGCTTCTTGCACAAGGATGGCTAAAGGGTTGGGACAATGGGAATATGCAATTGGGCAGAGTTTCTTTACTCTTTATCTCTTCCTCCAAATGGGACCCCTAGCCCTTCTTTTATAGGCTAGAAGAAGCTAGGTATTTGGATGAACCCTCGGCCATGCATGGCTAAAATTTTTAGTTAACTCACCGAAAGCTATGTGTTCCATCGGTAACTTTCCTTTTTTCATGTTTTGTCGGTCCACGCAGGTTGTTTTAGTTCAACTAGCATGTACACGCGTGCAGTAATGGAGTAGGGCATGTGGGCCCTTATAAAAGAGGTTTTTTAAAGAGTTGTTCAATAGTGATTTGGCAAAGAAGGGATCTTAGATGGCCTAATGCCAGGTAAGCATATATGGTATTCTGTTGTGAGGGAAATCCCCTTACAAACTAGCAAATAGGGTTATCTTATGCATGCAGATATGACCAAAAGAAATCTACTTTCTAACTTCATCCCCAAACCTAATCCCCATTTATTTTCAGTGAATACATGGTTAGACCAACATAACTTGTTCCGGATGGTTGATATCGATCCTTCTTCATGCTTGACCACTTGTTGGAAGCTCTCCTCCCAAGGCTGACCTGCATACAAAACAAGCAACAAAATACACATGCATTTTTCCTACAGACTAATGGGTTAGAGATTCAAACATATATTTACTGAACTATGAATAACTCATATAGTGGGACAGTAAAAGCATTTATTTATTATTAACTTTAATGAATCAACTTACAATGTCGAGACCGGCCACTACTCCGCGAATCTTGATCCTAGGCTCCTCTTTAAATGTCCTCCAACTTCTTTTCTTTGTATCTCTTCTTGCACAAGGATGGCTAAAGGGTTGGGACAATGGGAATATGCAATTGGGTAGAGTTTCTTTATTCTTTTTCTCTTCCTCCAAATGGGACCCCTAGCCCTTCTTTTATAGGCTAGAAGAAGCTAGGTATTTGGAAGAACCCTTGGCCATGCATGGTCGGGAGTTTCAGTTAACTCACCCAAAGCTGTGTGTTCCATCAAAAACTTTCATTTTTTCGTGCTTTTGTTGGTCCATGAGAGTTTTTTTAGTTCAGCTAGCGTGTCCACGCGTGCAGTAATGGAGTAGGGCACATGGGCCCTTATAAAATAGGTTTTTTAAAGAGTTGTTTAGCAGTGCTTTGGCAAAGAAGGGATCTGAGATGGCCTGATGTCAGGTAAGCATATATGGTGCAAATTAGGGTTATAACAATTACATATAAGTGTTCCAAGAATATAAAGGATTTCTACCTAAGAGGAAAGTAGAGCATGAAATACAATTGTTTCTTAATTTGTTACAATGGAGAGAAACCCTAGACAGGGTTATAGAGCACATGGGAGAGATTTACAAAATAAGTATCATTGATATTATGAATAATTGGTGCATCTATTACAATGGTATTTACCTCTCTTATAAATATTTTGAAAGTCATTATTTGTCCAAAACCATAAAAACTAATAATACTAAAAACCCTATCTTTTATAGCCTAAGCCAATAAGGTGACTTTATTACACATGTAAGCCTTATATTTTAACACCCACTCTTAAGAATTATATTACTGAAAACAAAATTCAATGAAATCAAATACATACTAATGAAAAAATAAATTATTAGAAGTTCTCTAAACCAAAAAATTCTTCATACACTTCTTTGAAAAACAATGATTGGAATAGGTAGAGATCCATCAAGTTTCCTCATAGCCCTCATAAAGGTGTATCTCTCAAATCAAATTCTTGTGTTCCTGGATTCCACCTCCTATAACTATTGAATTATAGATATCCCAAATTATTGGACAACCATCTAGTTGTGTCATGATCCTTGTGAGGGTATAATTCCCAAGATCAACAAATTCTTGTACCCTCTTTAAATATGAGTTGTTCGTCCCACATTTCCTTTTAATCATGGTCGTCGAAATTTAAACGTAGGATTTTCCTTTTTTATTTTTTTTATGCCTATGATCCATCCCCGCACATGGCTATGTTACCATGCCCCGACCAATCATATGTTTCCACAACATCATTTGCGTTCCCATCTAACAGTTTAGGTAACATATCATATTCCACGTCACATTACGGGTCCACATGTCTTGACACGTAACCAATCGAAAAAGACATTGCATGCCGATGAAAAGGGTGAAATTCACATAATTTTTTTTTGCGATCGACAATGAGCATTGAAATGAAATTTGGGTTGAAAGGGTCGACGATCGCAAACCTCCAACCCTCGACTGGGAAACACATTGTGCACCAAATAACCTTCTTTTTAAATCATTGATGAATTAATAAATGGCAATTTGCACCATCATATGACATAAATAATTAACTCCAAGTATGGCACGCAAGTGGGTGCATTCAAGACTGAATATTTACAAAATCTTATTGTACACTTGTGTTTAATATCTAGATTTAATTGTTAGGGAGTTGAGATATATGTGCATGAATGATGTCTTTTTGGGAATTCTTGCCATCGATTTTGTGAAGAGAGCTTGTGCAACAAAGAACATCTCTATTTCAAGTACTATGTGTGTTATGATTGTGTCTCTGTCAATTCAAGGAGTTTTGTATCTAAAAAATTGTAAATTTTAATGTTAAACTCTCTCATTGTACTAGGTACGCATTTTAATTGAACAATTTTTAGGATTCTTAAATAATGCGAATAAATTATGGAATGATTGTTTTTGTTTCCTTGAAGAAAATTCCACCACAAAGAGTAACTACTTGGTAGTCTCCAAAAAGTCTCAAGGGGAAAGGTGCTTATCTAGGAAACGAATTGAACTCGACCCCCATTTAAGGAATGGAGTAGATTCCTAAAGTGGAGCCTAAGTTCCACTAAAGAAGGTCTTTAACCAACTGCCATTATAAAAGGATACAAATCCAAGAACTGGGTCAAAGGTAACTCTACCTTATTTGAATGAATTATTTAATAAAATTAAGCACTCATACTAGCCATAGTTCACACCTCACAGTAACCTGGAGTTTATATCCATAGACGACCAAGTTTTCCCAAACATAGGTCATTCTATTTTGCACATGGTGGCTACTAGGTCCCCTATTTTTACCTCGGTATAAGCTTTAGAGTGGATCATCAGTCACACTGACACCATAAAAATTTTAATTAGTGATGAGCAAGGGAAGTGTGTGGAAATTTTATTACTATAAGAGATTAATAAATATTACAAACTCTGGTAACCAAAATTCAAATTGAACATTGAATTCTTGGTAGACTTTCATTTCAATCATGATGCCAAAAATTTGGTGGTATCCTTGTGGAAAGAGGACATCAAGTTCATCAACAAGACTTTAGGATGGTATGGAGTGACAAACTTAAGAGAACCCCACTTGTACCTAATGGCCTTGCTTTGTAGATTGTATGATGAAAAGGAATTTTCCAGGTTCACTGAAGCCTAGATTCCTTTATCTTACACTATGGAAATATCAAGAGCTATCTTTAAATAGGGTACCATTATATCTAAGAATATCAATACTAGAATAGACCAAGCTCAAAACCCTGAATCGAGAGATGTACCTTTGTTCTACATGGCCTCTTACATGTTGGATGTGGTTTGTTCAAGAAATGTGTTCTCGTAAATGAATTTGAGTTGGCACGTGTAGGAACTCCCTATGCACATATACTTTAGTATTTTATGTGAGAACATGTATAATAAATCATATACCATGGTATGTGACTTTTTCTTGGCCAAATTATACTTCATTAGGTTTTTCCAAGGATGTCCAAGGCTTTCAAAATAGGAAAAAAAGACCGTCTCCCTAATTAGTAACTAATATTTGGAAGAAAAATGCACCTACTTTAGGACTTTTGGAGCCATAGGGGCCCCACACTTATTTCCATCTTGCATACCAAACATATTTGACTTAGGGGAAATCTATTACTATACCATCCTACAAGTGTTCAATGCATCTCTTGTCAAATATAAAAATAGGGTTTTTATCCCTTACAGATTTTAGTTGGGATATTAGTTTGTCAAGGGTACCACACAAGCAAAAAAATAAGGTATGAGCCACTTGGAATTGATAGATAATGAAATCATGAACCGAAAGGGTTAGTGGTAAAACATGTTAAACAAGTAACCGCGTATTGGCCCTATTCTTATGATAAGTTTGAAGATTAGGTCTTTACAACAAATTCCCACTGTTGGGATCAGTTCGTCTAAAGAAAATCCTATACTGAATTGACTTCCTTTAAATCTATATCTATGGATGAACAAGTAAATCTCATCAATCAATATACCAAGGCTGATATACAAGAACAAATAGTTGAGAAGGAAATCGAGTAAGCAAGAAGAGATGAAGAATAAAGACTCGAGGAAGAGGTTGAAAGGGAATATCATGAGGTAGAGTAGAACATGGTAGAAGAGGAGTTGGAGCAGCAGAAAAAAGTTGAAGAAGAGATGAAAAATAAAGAATCAAGAAGACCTATCAAGGGGAATTAACACAAGGGGGTATAAACACACAACCATAATTGGATACAAATCATGTACAAGGAGGTCAACTAGAACCAATAGTATTATCTGAGGCACTAGAGGAGGTGTCTATCACAGGGATCTCTACTCTTACAATCCTAGACCTAACAATGATAAATGATGACGATGATGATGATGTGGACATGGTGAATGTACCAATTCTAGATGAGTCCAATATAGATAAAGGAAGCTCACTTTCAATGGAGCCACATGTAATACTCAAAGGTCGAGCCCCTGCTGAAATTGTAATTGTGTTTATAGGTTGGTGATCCAAGTGTTTATAAGTTGGGAAGCTTATGTGAATATTAGGTCAAAGAGCCTAGATGCTAAGGCTAGTGAGCCTATTTTTTTATATGTAATTATGCATATCATTAATAAAAATACATCACTACATGTGGACCGACCACAAAGAAAGAGTTATGGGGGAATAAGATCCACTGGGAATCAAAAGGGAAGGGTCTAAGAGGATAGGAAAAAGGGCTAAGCTTGAGGGCTTAACCCCAAGGGAATATTATAATATATTTTCCTTAAAATACTAAGGTGAGGAAAATAACTCATGTTATCATAAGTTCTAGTGGGAAGGGAATGAATGAGAAGTGGAGCTCATGCAACTTCATGAGGACATGTATCTGATTTGGGACATGCAGTTTTATGTGGGAAATCAGTTTGTTGTGGGAGTTCGTCAGACATTCTTTTCATGCTCCTGATTCACACACTCACACACTCAGACACCGACCATTCACGCATCCATCTCGTAACATCTCAGTTCTAACCCTTATAAACTATAATGTATTATGTAAATATGAATTAGGTTGGTGAGCTGATAAAGTTGAAAAGGAGCCAGAGTGCCTAGGAAATGTAACAGTTCACATACATTAATAAAATACATCGTTGGCTGCAAGACAGACAAAAACAAAAGAGATAAGGGGATATGATTCCACGAGAGAGGGGGTTTGAGGGGATAAGTCTTTTTATTATTATTTTAATTACCCATAATTGATTTCATGGAGAAAAGGGGTTACATGATATTCTTGTGGGAGGCCATGTGGTTCTTGATTTCCAAGTAATTATAAAAACCCATCTTTGGTTTGGGTGGGGGTTCACTTGTTCTTATTCATTCATTGTTATACCTTTTCTAATCTTCATTTATGGGAGCCTCAATCTTGTTGTATTCATATGCTCTTGGTCTGAGAATGGATATGAATGTTTGTGTGCGGGTGGATTGGGGTGAAGTTAGGGGGTCGTTCTTACCTTGGTTCATCTTCTTCCCCTTGTTCTCTTGTTCTTGTTCCTCTTCACTCATTGTTGCTAGTTTGTATGCTCTTGGTATGAGCATGGAAATGAATGGTAGGAAGAGGAGAACCATTGATGAATGGATGTAATAACTATTGATCATTCCAGGAGGGAATAGATGCCTAAGTGTATGAGCTTGATCGAAGTTCAGATAGAAATATCCACAACTGCAAGTCCTGAGAGTCCCAGCAGGGAGATTCTTAACCAGCAGCACTCAAGCCTTAGAAGGGTATGCACAGCCTAAGGGACTGCATAGAAGAGAAGGGGTTCCATTCTCTTGGGTTGTACAGGCTGGGTAGAAGAGAGAAGGGTACCTTGGATGGATGTGAATTATAAAATGCATGTGATATCTTGAGTGTTTAAAGGTATGTTAGTATGAAATTGATGGTAGTTCAGATAGAACTGTCCATAGATGAAAATCCTTGGAGTTTCCAGTAGGCATATTTCTTGACTAGTAGCACTGGATCCCTGGATAGAAATGGAACAGCCTTAAGGATTGCATGGGAGATAAAGGTGTTCATTTCTTGGGGTCGTGCAGGCTGAGTGGGAAAGAGAGATGGAAATTAGGATTTGTTGTGAGGTTGGGAAACCTGAGAACTACTTAGCCAATTGTTGTGTGTTTAGACTTGGCCTAGACCCATCCTTGTGGATTCATATCCTTGGCTCAGGGGTGACCTTATATTGAGAGTAAATGTGTTGGCCCTTGGTTATGGAAGAAAGTGAAGATTAAGGAAGAAAATATGAAATGTGAATTGCACGGAAGACCAGTGACTAATACTGGGTCGAAGTGAGAAAAAGAGAAGAAAAGATGGAGTGAAGTAAGATAAAGAAATATTTTGGATGAGGAGATCGAAGACAACAAATCAACAAGGAATACGGATCATGGACAACAAAACAAGTAGAAAAATCCACCGGTAGATGCTTTGAGAGAATCGCGTGAGAAAAAAGGAAAGACAGGCTGGCAAAGCCCTGAAAACGTGGGTCAATTTGACCTAGGGTTTTAGACATGTAGGGTTTTTGTATCTAGGGTTTTGGCACTTAGGTTTCGGCCTAAGTCAGTCAGTGAGATATTGTAATGTATAAATAAAGGTCTAGAGGACCTAGGATGGGTTATTGTTATCTTCGTTCAAAGTTTGATGATGTGATGATGAGTGATTGTTGTTACTACTGAGAGAGAAGTATTGTGTTGAGAGAGAATTTGGTATTGTAAGATATTCAACTGGGTGAAAAGATCAACCCTGAATTTGGGTGCATAGGGAAGGGGGAAAGAGAGAAGATATGCTAGCTAAGAGTGTAGATAGGACTATATACTTTCACTTAATATATTATAAAGAATAGTTATGTGGACGTATCCCTAGGGAGAGAGTGAGCCACATACATCTTATTATGTGTGATTGATGTTGTGTTCTTTAGCCCTCTGATATATGGTTGTTACATTATTGTGTTAGATCTGACAGATAAATGTGTGAGGTAGGTCTGAGCTGGTAACTGATATCTAGATGTTGTGTTGTTGTTGTATTGGATCCACTTTACATTTTCTTTGGTTGTAGACATATGTGTCCTGCAATGCCCTATAGCTGCTTTGAGTGAGACTGCATCTGCTTCGCAGGTGTTTCCAAAAGGGCTAGTAGTTAGGGCTTGTTGGTGCACCATTAGAGATGAACCTTGGGTCTGCCCTTGTGCCAAAAAATATTTTAATTGTCGGGACCAGGATCTCCTTGAGGGAATGTCAAGGTGGTTTCCATCAAAGACAGAGATTCAGAAGTGGATAGAAGAACAAGAAAAGGACTTCACAGAAGCCCAGAACAAGAACCCTAAACTTAGCACCGAGGACTGGTTGGGAAGGTATATATTTACTGATATACATGAGATTTTCTTTGGAGGGATTCATAAGGATCTATACGAGTGGTTAGCTAGGTTAGAAAATACTAGTTTGAGATCAAATCTAGGCCACCTATGGTTTGGACGTCAACGCTGATCAAGAAGGTAAAGAGAGTTGATAACACCATGTATAGATCAGTAGATCATTGGTTTGGTAGTACCATCGGAGGTTTTATTGTCAATTTTTCTATTGATAGAGTAGAGTCATATAGCTAAGAAGAAATATATTTCTTTAATGGACCTAGAGGAAAAATTTCACAATTTTTGAAGTTGAAGATCAAGATGTTATTGCATGATAAGAACATCTTGAAGATACAATAGTGGGTCAAATTTAAAATCTAATGTTCAAGAATTCAGACAGTGAAAATGACACAGAGGTTGGACATATGCGTAGTGGAAGGACCTTCAGGGAAGTTCCTTTAGTGAACTTGTTTGAGAAATATCATGAACCTCTTCTACAGGATGAAGGGTTTTATAGTGGAGAATAGGAAGAGATATTGAATGAGGAACATTCAGGGTCCATTGGTCCAAGAGAGGAAAATACTAAATAACCTCACCGAGAAGAGCCATAAACTTCAAGAACTACGTCGACTATTGAAATAAGTACTATTACTCCTCCTGTTGTTTCAACATCACTAAGAAACAAGAGTAACCTAAGTTATCAGAGTACTTGGAGTACTGGTAAAAGTGGTTCAATGCACATTCAGTTAGGAAACCCAGGAAAATATATGGAAGATGAGATGAGGTTACCCACCTTTAGGGGAGATGGATATAAAGATCTTGATCAACACTGGTTTCTATGTGAATTTTTATGGAGTATTAAGAATGTCACCGACAAAGCTGTTAAACGAGCTCAATTTAGTACTACCTTGAGAGACTGCACATTGAGCTGGTACATGAAGCTTTTCCAAGGAACTGCACAGCCTAAACTGCTGAATGCAATCAAGAATCTGTTGGTTGAATAATTTAAGAAACCTTAGTCGAAGTCACAATGCGTTATAGAGTTGAAATAAATCAAGCAAAGAGTAGTTGAACCTGTTTGGGAGTTTGATTAGAGGTTTAAAACCTTAACGATCCGACTCACTTTTCATATCCCAGACAAGTAGAACAAGGAATGGTTCATTGTTTCCCTCTTACCACACATCAAAGTCCCTCTGATGCAACAGAATATCACTTCATAGTCTAAGGCACTGGAGATTTCCATGAAGCTAGAATCAACCCCTATGGGAGAATCCAACTTAGGTATGAGCCAAATTTTAAGTCAATTAACTAGCTTATCACTAAAAGTCGAAAATATGAAGAAAGACAAGGGAAAATTTAATAGAGAAGATATTTGGTGCATTAGATGCAGAAAAAAGGGCCATGAAAAAGAGCATTGTCCCCTATTCCATGAGTACTTGGAATCTGGAGCTCCGAGCCCTTTGAAGCAAGTTACCCTACCTTGGTGCAAGGTATGTAGAAATAGTCATCGCCCTGGTGAATGTTATTACATGAAAAAATATGTTCAGACACTCACAAATCTGTATTTCATGTTATGTAAGTTGGTAGGGAATGATGATAGGGATTGTAGGACCTATGAACTCATGCATGAAATTTCAAGGGACATATACAAAATTCAAGGTGAAGTACAGCAAGAAGGGAACACTATGCAGTATAATTCCCCAGGAAGATGAAACTTCAACCCTTGTGGTGGATTCAGAGGAAGAGGATGGGAAGGAGGTATGGGTCGAGGTCAAGGTCAGATCATTTGTTATAATTGCACATAGAAAGGACATTTTCCAAGGGACTATCAGAACCCTTGTACCACTTCCATCTACTGCAACTCATTTCAACATGTCATAGAATATTGTCCTCTGTTTTTAGTCAAACTTCAAGAAAGACAAGGAGGAAACTAACAAGTACAACTAATCACGGTAGAACCTTTCTGAGTGGATCCCAGATTCGTTATTATCAATAGAGGAGGTGCTTATATAGGAGAAGACAAGGTGACTCCAAGGAATACTATAGAACAATGGGGAGTCAGAAAAGCTGGATAGAAGACACAAGAGTTTGATCTAAAGAAAGAGAAGAAGACATTTGAAGAGGCAAGAAAAGAGTTTAGAATAGATCATGCTTCTTCATCAAAGGCTCAACCAGAAGTAAGAGAATGTGGAATTCCCCTGGTCTTTGATCAATCCGCTTCTCCCAGCGAAGGAAAATAGGTAAGTAAGATTATGGAATTTTTATGCACTTGCATTAATTTGATAAAGGATGAGAGAGTTGTACAAGATCTAAAAAACTTGATCAAACATTATGATATAGGAAATATAGATCCTCTACTGAATAAATTATTACATCAGCTATCGAAAAAGGGAAAGGAAAAATAAGGAACTATACTTGAATGCTCAAATTTAAGAATATGATATAGACTATGTGGTCTTTGACTTAGGGTTGGAGGTCAGTATCATGACAAAGAAAACATGGGCACTGATGGGAAAACCTAAGTTTATCTATTCCCCCATTAGGCTTAGGATGGCCAATCAGCAGGCTGTGATCCCATTTGAAAGACTGTAACATGTCCCTGTGGACATCGATGGGGTCATAACATTTGTGGACTTCAAGGTGATTGAAACGGTCGATGAGATATGTCCTTACCCCGCACTGTTAGGAATTGATTGGGATTTCAATAATTCTACTATTGTTGACTTGAAGAAAAGAATAATGACGTTTGAAGGAGATGGCCTTAGGTTCATCGCATATCTGGATCCCGATGAAGGTACCAGATACACAGAGCCCATCAAAGAGGAAGACCACACATATGAGCTAGAAAACATATACAAATTGATAGCAAGACAACATGATTACATTAATCCTATAGAATATGGAAACCTAAGCTGGTGAAGTGACATCACATGTTCATCATATTCAGAAGAAGCACTAGAGAACTGGAAGAACCAAATGTATGAATATCTACAAGGAGATGTGCTAGATTAACCAGAAACATTTATTGGATCAACACAACAGTAAGTAAGTTGCCCACCTTTGATGGTCTAAATCATTTAGAAGATTTATTGTTGGAATTTGAAGAAATTGTACCAATACAACAAAGATTGTTGGCACTGGATGAGGCCTTGAAATAAACTCCAACAAGATGGTGGGGGACACAAAAAAACAACATTACAGATTGGATACAATGTCGCACTCTTATCACAGCACGATTCTCAGAATGAGTAGAAGGCAACAAATTTAGGTACACAGGTCGAAGTTGTCTGAAGGACCATGTGTGAAGTTGTGAGGAATCCTAGAGAAACATTCCTAAAGAGTACTAGGTGCACTAATTCATTAACACGTTGGACACAACCCCTATCAATTGGTATCTTCAATTCGAACTGTGCCTCATCACTGCAGATTGTGAAGGTATGAATCAAAACTTTGTAACTACTTTTTTATTTGAAATCCAATACCCTACAGTGGATCAAGTGTTATATATTGTAAGACAAAAAGTATTT
>JZKD02S1847498.1:25422-43322 GCA_000966675.3 Picea glauca
TATTCCCACGAAGCAGGTATTTACTCTCTGTCTTATGCCAAAGTCCAATATCCTTAGTAAATGGGAAGCAGGGGTTGGAAATCAAAATTGGATCTTGGGTTATCTGGAATTGATGCAGAAGAATGGCACAATTACATAGGAAACTTATGCTCTAGATTTATTATATTGTCTGGGGACAAAGAAGATTCAGATCGTTGATCTAAAAATCTCAATATCAATGATTTTACGACAAAGCTTGGTTACAATTCTCAGTTAGAAATTTAGTACGATGGAAAAATAATTCAGGGGTGGGACATTATTTGGTAAATTAGGGGGGAAACAAAATGCAAAATTGTTATTTGTCTTGCATTAAATAAGAAACATCTTCCTTTAGAAAATGGAGTTAAGACAGCATGGTCTGGAACAAATAGGTGTCCTCTGTGTAAATTTGATGCATTGTCAGTTTCTCATTTAATTGTTTCTTATCACCATATAACTCAGATGCAGGTTCCGTTGGATGATCCTTCTCTCAAAAAGTTGTCTGGAATAGATATTCGCTGGAGGATTCTATGAAAGAATGGTTTCATGATGCAATGGTTAAGGAGTATGGTTTCTTTCCAAATATTGGTGGATTCATAACACAAGTATTTTTTAGGACTATGAAGTTCTAGTGGCAGTAACACTAGGCCTTATAGAGAGTCATACTAAAGAATATTGACTGGAGCCTAAGGAAAAAAAAAACAAGAATTCTGGTCATGGCTCATATTGACTATTATGATATTCTATGGGTTTTCTTCGATGGTGCAATCCAAGGAGATCTGCCCAGATGTGGGGTTAGATTTTTTTTTTCTTGAATGAAAGTCATTACTTTCACATTCACTATGCACTTCGCAGAGGTACTAATACCAAAGAAGAATTATCAATATTGTGGATTTCCCTTCTCGTTTTTTTAAAGAAAGGAATAACCAAGATTCAAGTAATGGGGGACTCCAAAATAGTGATTGACTAGGCTTGTAAACATATCGCGGTGGAAAATGTTAGTCTTGGCCCACTACTCCAAGACATTATTTCCTCTCTACTATATTTTCACTGGTATTGTTTCAAGCACAAATATAAAGATATGAATAAAAAATATGTTGAGCTTTCCAAGGAGGCTCTATCTCTGCCAATGGTCTCCTTTGGCCTATACAAATTCTTGGATGGGCAAGAATCTATTTCCATGGAGTTCCACTTTTAGTTTGTCTCATTTGTCTTTGTCTTATGTTGTCTAAATTTTGACAGACCTTGGTAATTCTTGAAGTGTCTTTTCATGAATGTTTTATTTTGGGTTTGTGAGTTATGTAGTGGTAGTCATGCTCTTTTGTTCAAATTAGGTAATATAAAGTTTGTTTTTGAAAAATGATGAATGTGAGGTCAATTTTCAGGACAAATTTGGAATGTGAGTAATACAATATGGTTTTGTAAAAATGAGGGAGTCAAGTCAATTTTGGACTTTTTGTTTCAACACTCGAATCTAGTCCTATTAGATAATAACATGTCTAATCTTATATATGATTATAATGATTTTTTTCTTTGGAAAAAAAAAATCCAATTTAGGTCACATATAGCTTGCAATACTATAAAAGAGTAGTGATCTCATTGAATTTTGAGTAGTAGAGGAAAATGAATTCGAAGGAGTAATAGACAATGATTGTTGAGCAACACTAGCAGTTGGCCGATTAATTGTTGGTGTTTTTGGACATGTAGAATTGGAAAACATAAAGAGTTTATGGTTTTGTCATGCCTATTCATTACATCCTTGGGTTGGAGGTAAAGTGAGAGTTTTTAAAATTAGTATTATTAATAAAATTATTCAGAACCTTTATCTTACTAAATACTCTTGTTGAGACCACAAATAATATGTTATTGATGTGGTTTTGTAAGGAGGAATCGAGTCAGATGGACTGTTTGTTTGATAATAACATGTATAATCTTAGATGGATTGTTTGTTTGATAATAACATGTATAATCTTATATATGATTGTAATGATTTTTTTCTTCGAAAAAAAAGATCCAATTCATATGACATATACCTTGCAATTCTATAGGAGAGCAGTGATCTCATTGAATTTTGTGGTTTTGTAAGGAGGGAGTCAAGTTAGATGGACTATCTGTTTGATAATAACATGTATAATCTTATATATGATTGTAATGATTTTTTTCTTCAAAAAAAAAAATCCAATTCAGATGACATATACCTTGCAATTCTATAAGAGAGCAGTGATCTCATTGAATTTTGAACAGTCGGTGGCAATGAATGCTAAGTAGTAAAAACAAATTATTGTTGAGAAACACTAATAGTTGGCCAATTAATCGCTACTAGTTTCCAACATGTAGAATTGGAAAACCATAAATAGTTTAGCGTTTTGTTATGCCTATTTATTGAGTCCTTCAGTTGGAGGTAAAGCGAGAGTTTTTTAACTTACTATTATAATATTGAAATTCTTGGGAACCTTTATTCTACTAAATACTCTTGTTGAGAGAATAAAAACTTTGTTATGCATTGTAATCATTTATTTATTGATGAGTAATACATTGATGGTGCTTTGAAGTGTGGGTGTTTTTTTTTGTTTTATTTGTTTACCCCAAGAAATCATTTTTTAATAGTTGTAAGCATATATATTGTTATTTTTTCAACTATGTTTATTTAATTTTTTATGCAATTTTCTCTTATTGATCTTGTATTATTGATGAGAAGTGTAGTGGACACCTCTACTTCTTTTCATATTCTTATTCAAAATAAACTAAACTACAACAAACCTAAATAATAAATTTGATTTAAATTTTCAAAACTCTTCCATAATCTATGCTCTAAATTTTTACTCAAAGAATTTGCACTTAAATCAACCTCTTCCGAAAAATAGATCAACGTTTAAGAAGAAAAAGGTTGACTTGGATAACCAAGTTTAGACAAGCGAAGGAAAGTTTGTGTACATGTCTAATTAGCATTAGAGTTATTGAAATTAAATAAAACGTGACGATGAATACTAGCCACAAGAGTAAGAAAAACGAGTTAATGCTTTAAAAAACCTAAAGGTTATGGGTGTGTTATATTAAAGAAGAGGCATCGATTCTAGAGAAGCTCTAGCCTAGGAACCTCCAACCAAAAGGCATGCATAAGCATGTCAGTACAATCCGGTAATGGAGGCATCATTACATATTAAAAGTTCTTCAACCTGGTAAATAGATTTCCTCATAAAAATGAAGATGAAATATCGGCTGACACACCTAATAAATATTGAACTATATGAACAAATATCGAAGCTAAGAGAAAATCGAAATACACTTAAAACGCTTAAGCAACCTTTAAAAAACAAATAATAGATATTATCTACCGTCTTATTAATTCCCCATTAGAAAGGAAAAATATGATAATAAATTATTGCTAATGGTGCTATTAAATGCTTCATGGCAATCTGCGGGAAGAAACGTTGATATTAAGTGATTGTGAGTGACATTGTTAAGTAATACGGTATGAAGAATGAACAAATCTGGTGTACACAGGGCAGACTTAATACTGTATGTGATGGGATCTCATTATAAATTTATAGTGTCTTTGAATCTCACGGTATAAATGCGATTGCCGAACATATATAATATTATAAATTTTATTCCATCAAATGCGATAACTGAACAGGGTTAGTCGAACGAAACCCTAGCGATTCCTCAGCGAAACTCTGCATGATCTGCGCTGCCTGCAGACGAAACGGCTGCACGATTCGCGCCGGCTCGACCAGATACCTCGCAGCTGACGGATCAGGATGAGTCCAGAGGGGGGGCATCCCCCCTCGTATAGAAACGTAGCAGCGAACGATAGAGTTGGAACGTGTGCCAAGAGGCCTGCCTTTGAGCTTCCGCCGCACCTGGAGAGCAGCTCCTAGCCAAAGAGGATTTAACAAAGCAATGGATGTGGATCCAGGCACGTCTCATCCAAAGGCATTTCGAGGATGGAAACCAGGAACATGCATTCCTCAATCTAAAAAACCCCAAGATATCTCATAAGCTCAACTAGGGTTGGGGAATACACTCAGTTCATGCGGGAGCATGCCCTCATAGGTAAACTCATGTGTCTTTGATCTTCGGAATCGGATCTTTTGAGATGGATCAAAGAATGGTGGAGCACTAAAAGAGACTACGAAGTCCAGCTAAGCTCCAAATGGTTCTTCACGATCATCCTTTACAACCTGGAAGACAAGGACAAAATTTTTGACAATGGACCATACTTCTACAACTCAACAAGGCTATTCCTTCGATTCTCGGTAGATCGCTTCAGCCCAGAAAATAAAGATTTTACAATGGCTCCACTATGGATCATGCTTTATTCCTTTCCGCATGAATTCTCGTTGGAGGAAATCCTAATGGGTATAGGAAACAGTGTGGGATGATATGTTAAATCCTTGGACAAAACAAAGCAAAGAAAATACACCTCTTATGCCTAAATCTATGTCTACATGGATATCTCAAAAGCTCTACGAGGCTTAGTAACACTCGAGTATCAAGATGAAGACTGGAACCAAACAATAGATTATGAGCGTATCACATTCTATTGCAAGAAGTGTCACGAGCATGGCCACCTCTTTCGAGACTGTCCCTTGAACGCCCAGATCCCCAAAGTCAGAGAGGGAAAGAAAAAGGACGGCTTCACCACGCTGTGACAGGCCGGAAATGACACCCACCCTGAAAGCAGAATCAAGACAACACTCCAAAAATAACCACCAAGAACTCTTATGAAATTCTTAACTAGCTACTAGGAGAAGAAGAGGTTGGTGATCCGCACAAAATTGACAGTCATGAGAAAGAAAAAGGTAAAGCCTCGTACCAATCTGAAAAAGTGAAAGAAGATCACCGAGGGGATAAGCCAGATGAAAGTGGGGATACTCTCATGCAGTTAGATGAGCAAGATCTAACAGACATAGATCTCAAAAAACTGGAGGAAGCCCTCAACCGAAAGGATCTGCACATAATTCCAGTAGAACAATTGAGAAAGGTTCACAAGGTATTCATAGACTCCATTGCAGGCTCCACCTCGCAACTAGGTATATCCTTAGATCTAGCCACTGAACCAAAATGCACCCCCTAGGAAAATAAAATACAAGGATGCAAATTAGCGCAACAACTTATCAAGGAAGTAGGGAACTTTATGTTCAACTCGGGCTAGGTCCAAAGGCTCTCTGAGGGATACCTCCATCCACCTCCCAACTCATCATGATGAAGATTATAACTTGGAATATTAGAGGGCTCAATGGAAGATCCAAGCATAGGACTCTTCGAGACTGCATATGTGCTGAAAATCTAGATATTCTTCTTTTGCAATAGAAAAAATGCGTTATAGTCATCATAGACAAGCCCTTCTCCACTATGGGCACAATCATGGCTCATTTCAAAGCCATAGGATCTACCAAGGAAGGAAAGATCAGAAATGCTTATGGACCTCAGAACACCAAAGACAAAGAGATCTTCTTGAAACGAATAATTACTATTAAATCACTGCTGATCTCTCCCAACTACTTTCTAGGAGGTGACTTCAACATGATCCTAACGCTCGAGGAAAAGACATGGGGCACCAAACGGCTTGATCAAGACAACAGTAAGTTTCGAGTCCTCATAGATAAATTAAATCTAGTGGATATAGAGACTAGGAATGGTATTTTTACCTCATCCAACTGCAGATCTAGACATTAGCATGTATCTTTCCATCTAGATCGCTGACGATTCCTCATTTCAGAAGATTTATTGATGGAAGATCCTCCCATTGAAGCCAATATTCTACCAAAAATAAGCTCAGACCACTGGCCCATCTCGCTCTATCTGGATGCAGGAGCGATGCCCAAACTTAGGCCCTTCCGATTTGAGAAATCATGGCTATCCCACCCTGACTTTCATCAACACTCAAATTCCTGGTGGAAGAAAGAAGAAATAGAACATGGTACCTGCATGTACAAATTCTAGCAGCAACTCAAAAATTTCAAGGCACATCTAAAATTTTGGAATAAAATTGTCTTTGGGAACATCCTTCAAAGAATGAAAGAAATAGAGAATCGATTGGAAACCCTGCAAAAGACCTTCATATCATGGATCAGAATGACAGACTTAATGAAGGAAGAAGAGGATCTTAAGGAAGAATTGAAAGAAAGGAAGAAGCAGGAGGAAATACTCTGGTGACAAAAATCTAGGGTACAATGGCTCAAAGAGGGAGTAAAGAACACCAAATTATTTCACCGATCAATGTTGCATCGTAGATACATCAATATAATAAACCAGCTGGAGGATGCTTAGGGTAATCCCATCAGGGAGCATAACCGAATTGTAGATGAACTAACCAATTACTACAAATACCTCCTAACAGAAACCAATGATGACATAATTCCAATGATCAACAAAATCACCAACAACATACCTTCTCTAATCACCCAGGAGTAGAATGAAGCCCTAATAACGCCCATGATTCAAGAGGAACTTGATCAAGATTTCAAGGAAATGCCCCCAGGAAAAGCTCCCCGTCCAGATGGCTTCACAACAGACTTTTTCCACTACTTTAGGGCAATGATCAGAAAAGAATTTTGGCAGGTGGTGGAGGAATCAAGAACCTCAAGACAGGTCCTCTCAACCTTTAATGCTACCTTCCTCAGGCTCATCCCAAAAGAGGAGTGGGTCACAGACCCCAAATAGTATAGATCGATTACTCTATGTAATGTCATCTACAAAATCATCACAAAGGTTATATCCATGCGTATCAAACCGATTCTTCCTTTTATTATTTCCAAAGAGAAGACAGGCTATGTGGAAGGTAGGCAAATCATGGACAACGTTATCCTAGCTCACGAGGTCATCCACTCGCTGGAAAAAAAAATACCCTAGGTATGCTTATCAAACTTGACCTCTCTAAATCTTTTGATATAATCAATTGGTAGTACATGCACTCCCTCCTCAAAGCTTTCGGCTTCGACAATCAATGGGTAGCCTGGATCATGAGGCTCACTTATTCAGACTTCTTCTCTATCTTGGGCAATGGCGTGCCCTCCCAACCATTCTCTCCCACTAGAGGAATCCATCAAGGGGACCCCATCTCCCCCTTCCTCTTTGTCATAATGGCGAAAGGATCGGGCCACTACCATAAATCTTCTATCTTGGAAGGCTCTCTTAAATTCCTTCCTCTGCAAAATATAAAACCAGCCACCTCTCACAACCAGTTTTTCGATGACACCCTCCTGCTAAACACTCTGACTGCCCAAGAATCCATTAAATTCAATTCTATCCTCATTGATTTTGTTGATCCTTCAGGAATGGCCCTTAATCTTGAAAAATATAAGCTCTACTTCTTCAATACCCTGATGGCCATCTAAAATCATATCTCCCACCTCCTAGTATCCCCAAGAGCTCCCTTCCATCCAAATATCTAGGCATTCCTCTCACAGGAGTGGACACACATAACATCTCATGGGACAAGTTGTTTCTTTCCATCTCCAATAGACTCAACAACTAGACCTTCAAACCTATTAATCATGTAGCTAGGCTGGTGCTCCTAAATTATGTTCTTCAAGCCTTGCCAACCTACCTCTTCACCACCTTAGTAGCCCCATAGTCTATCATTCGAGCCATTTGGAAAATTCAGTGCAACTTCTTATGTCATGGGCATCACCCAAATAAGAAGTGGGCTCGGGTAGGTTGGGATAAGATATGAAAACCTAAATATTTAGGGAGACTAGGGAGCAGGGACCCAGGTAAACTAAATCAAGTCATGGGGAAAAACTATGGTGGAGATGGCTCAATCACCCCGCAGAACACTGGGGAAAAATATGGAAAAATAAATATGCTCCCTCCATAAGAGAAGAGAAACTAATCAAATTCAACGATCAGATCCAGGGATCCAATATATGGAACACGACTTGGAACAACAGACAGCTAATTCGGAAGCATGCTTTCTGGGAGATCAGAGATGGGGAACACACACTGTTCTGGCAAGATTCTTGGCAAAACCAACCACCTTTAACCACTCTTGAAGAACTTACCCCCCTATGTCAAATACTGCAACTTGAGAACTTTAGGTGGGTAAAGGATCTTTGGAGAGCGATTGACAGGTATAGGCCATGGTGCACTTGGAAGACTGAACCACATGAACTTCACCTCCCAATGGAAATGGACCTACAAGGCCTAGAAAGCATGTGCAAATCAACAAAAAATCTCCATCGGAGAAGGTATGGACATTCTCATATGGGGGCACTCCATAGCTGGCAACTTTTCGGTCAACCAAGCATACTACTTATAGGGGAACTATCAGGAACAAGCCAAGGAGAGCATCTGGGGTAAGTTTTGGAACTCAAAACTCTGGCCTAAGGTGTCCATCTTCCTATGTCTCACAGTCCAAAACCGTATCCTCACTTGCGACAATCTCATAAAACGAGGTTTCATAGGCCCCTCCATCTGTGCCCTCTCTTAGTAATAGAAAGAAACAATGGAGCATATTTTCAACCAATGCTACTACAGTGAGACAAATTGGGATTTGGGGACTCAAATAATGCGTTGCTCCAAAAGAAACAAAACCAACATCATCAACACTATGGAAAATTGGGACTCGATCTCCTATCAAAACCTAATCCTGGATCGCATCTGGCAGCTCCTACCGTGCTTCATCTTGTGGAAAATATGGAAGGAAATAAATAAAAGGATATTCTGATTGAATGCTCCCCCCCCTACCTTAATGTGGGAAAGAATCATGAACTTGAAACAATTAAGAGTGGGAAATGGTCCCAGGAAGACCTAAAGTGCAGCATGGGAGAAAGGCATATCCTTCAAACCTAGCAACTCAATCTTACTGACACAATACAGAGCCATGTGGCCAACGGGTCAACTAGCAGCCCAAGTACCTGGTCTGCCCTACCAAAAGGTTTCACCAAACTAAACATTGATGGAGCGTCAAAAGGTAATCCGGGCCCGGCAGGATTTGGGGCGGTCCTTAGAAACTCAGATGGAGAAATTATCCACTATGCAGCAGGCTTTCTTGGTTTCAATAAAAACAACGTTGCTGAGCTCTGGAGCCTCCTCAGAGGAATTAAGACAGTAAGACACCACCAGCTAAACAACATCATAATGGACGGGGATTCCTAGATAATCATTAAGCTCATAACCAAGATTCTTCACAGGGCTCACCCCTTAGAAGTCTTCCCCAGTTCGAGACTTTTAGGACTTCTTGAAGAGTTAGGATCCCTCTTACAGCCCAACATCACCATCATCCCCTCACACGTGAAAAGGGAGACAAACAAAGTAGCTGATTGTATGGAAAATGAAGGGGTGGCTTCCACAATTAAGTTGATTCACTGAAATGCACAAACCTCTCCCCACTCAGAGCTCTAAGACCAATGCTTGGACCTAGCCAGGAGTGATTATCCAACCCCATATAGGGTGACACAAAGAACAGGGAGGCCATGTAGCATAGCCCAGACCTCATCCATTAATATGGCAGGTCGGCTCCCCTCTCCTCACCATTAAATGGGAGAATACCATAACTTCACGTCAATCAGGGAAGGACTGCTCCCTCGTGTGAGAAAAATGACGGTCATGAAATAAAATGGATGGGGGACATATGAGGAAACATTGATGTTGACCTCTGCGTTATTATCCATCAAAGAAGAGAATGGAGCCATTTCACCTTGGCATTCCACTAGCCCAGAAGCTCTATGCATTGGTGCAGCTCCCAGAGAGCTTCCATCACTCTCACGTTATTCATTAGTACCCTCCCTTGATCCTCTCTGTTGAGGGAAAGAGGTCGGTTGCGTCGATGCCCTACCTGGCACAAATTCATCGTTAGATAGAGGAGGAAGAAACATCTAGAGAGGGTGATGCAGGAGCGTTGCTCCACATCATCAATGGGCCAACATTATAGCACATTAGCATGAATTTCAGAGAGGGAGAGGCACCGACCCTCCCATTTTTAAATTTGAAATATAATCCTATACAGATTAATGCTTTAAGGTCGAGTGAAGACCAAGCCATGTCTTTGTACCTACAGAATATAAGGTCTCCTTTAATGGCTGATAGGGTGATGGATCTAGGTTCAATTCAGACTAGATGGCCATTTATGAAACTTCAATGTAATAGATGAGGTTAGGTGAGAGAAGACAAGCTCGCAGAGCCCTCTTTTGTAAAACAATCTTGTATTGAATTTCATTAGGAGACTTAAGAGGATTCAAAGAGGTCTCAAAATTACAACTCAATATACAGTTAGGATAGGAGAACTTGAGAGAACTAGGACTTTTGTAAACATCAATATAGACACATAGAGGTAATAGAAAAACAATTTTTCCTGCACATGGTGTGTTTATGTATTTTTGTTCATTGTTATACTTTAATATGTCATTCATGTTTTGAATGTATGAACTGGTGAAGTATTGTATGAGTTTCAATTGTTTCTCGTCTTTGAGTTTTGAGTGCAAGGAGTGCACATTCTCCACAAGGAGTGCGTTGACAGAGGTGAGTTAACCTCAGGAAAGCTCAAGAGAGATAGCATTGAAATTTCATCAGTAGAAGTGCAAGGAGTGCACATGAATAACTTTGTGTTGAGTTCGGAAAGAAATAAAGTTACTGAGAACTCTATAGAGCTCTGTTAGGCATGCATCGAGAGGGTGCAAGTGTGCATAGGAATAACTATTTGTCAAGTCTAGGGGGAAGAGTATCAAAGGAATATACTCATAGAGTTGTTGAACACTCTGTAAGAAGAATCTCTGGAAGGTGTGCATCAATAAAGGAGAATGCCAAGAGGGAGAGAAGAATTTCTTTTCATGAAATCCTTCTGATCCGAGTTTGACAAAATCCAAAAAATTCAAGGAGTGCATGGGAGATCGAAATCTGTGAGGTGATCAAGCTCAGAAGAGATAATGCAAGGAGTGTGTAGGAGGTAGAGTTATTCTAAGTCTTAAAGCTTAGAAGAGATAATGCATTCAAAAGCGTAAGAGAGATTCAAATAATCAGGTCCACAGGAGAAATATCAAAGGTCAAAACCTTTGAACACTTAAAGAACTCTTCCAAGGAGAAAGAAGTCAAAAGATCAGGAGGAGGAGCGACAACAACCATTTGATCGGTTCTGAAAGGGAGCCTGGACCGTTATATCTACATCAAGTGAAGGAAGGAAGCATAGGGGAGAAGAACAGATCCCATGCATTGGATCTGAGTACGAAGGATTAGTAGCCATCTAATTAGAACAAGGTGTACGAGCATTAGTGCTTCGCACACGTACGAGAAATAACTCACCAAGGTTTGAGATCTGAGATTTTCGAAGCGCGGAGAGCCGGAAATCCAAAGTGAATATCATTCGTCCGATTAGCCGAAGGACATATGAGTCATCAGATCATCCAAAGTCAATGTCAGGTGTTGGACTGCCAAGGTGAATCATAGCCTTCAAATATCGTGAGTTCAGGAGGAGACAAGTTTGAGACTTGAGATTTTCAAAGCCCGAAGAGCTGGAAATCTGAAGTAAATCTCACGCGTCGGATCACCCGAAGTGAATCTAAGCCATTGGAGTTAAGAAGGGACGTGTCGTGAATCTATGGGCTCCCAAAGAGATTCATAGTCGTCAGATCTAAGAGAGACATGGCATGATCCATGCACTTTGGGTAAAGACCCAAAGTAATCTTGGATCATCAGATCAAGAGGACACGCGTCAATGGATCATCAACTTCGGATAAAATCCATTGGGGAAGGTGAGAGTTGAGATTTGAGATTTCCGAAGTCCATAAATTCGAAGTGACAAGAGTCATCGATGTGAAGGTGGACACGCGACACCAAATCTAGAACTCCGGAGGAAAGTGGAGGAGGAAAGGTCCGAAGATCCAGAGAAGAGATCTCAATCGTCAATCGAGAAGGGAGTAGAAGGACTATTGATCTGGTTGAGGAGGCCAAAGTCCCGAAGTGGGAGCACATATGTTGATTGGTGAGGATATGTGTCAGAATATATTCCACTCCAAAATATAACGAGTCAACAGTGGCGAGGGTTTGAGAATTGAGATTCCCGAAGGCCAGATTCATGGAGGAAATCCTAGTCGTAGATTAAGGGGAACAAGTGTCAATAGATCTTCTACTCTGGGAGATTATTACACAGGGAAAAGAAGGAGTTTGAGATTTGAGATTCACGAAGGTTGGATTCACGGAGGGGATCCTACCCATAGATTCATGGAGACAGGTGGCAGCAGATCTTCCACTCTGGAATATTTCCATATGGAGGACGCGAAAGTTTGAGAGTCAAAACTCCCAAAGGCCAAAAATATGGAATCAATCGTAGTCATTGATTTGAACGAGCGCTATGTGGCGACAGATCGTGGAGATCTGGGATTGCGTGTAGAAGGAGGAAAGGAAGAGTAGATAGCAATCATTGATCGAGAGGCATCACCAAAATATTAAAGATCGATGGACAAGAAGGATTGTGGGGCCAGAACTTGCTCAGATGTTAATTTTCCTTGAGTGGGCCGCAATTTCAAACACGGGTTTAACAAAGGAATACGTGGCAGCTAGAGGTGGGTTACAGGGAGAAAAGCAGGTTGGTATAAAAACACTCTTTCCCGTGCCTGCAATTGCATATTTCCGCAAGGTCATAGACCAAGGAATATGTAGGAAGGGTCTAGTGAAGAGGAGCTAGTGCCCACAAACTGAAGAGTGCGCAGAAGGAAGTTGTGGGTATCACAGGAACTGCACACATATGGAAAAGGGGACATGTGTATACATGATTTGGGTTCAATCAGGAGCCCGAAGAGTCAATTTGACTTAGAATAAAGAAAGATCCTAGACCGGGAGTTCGCAGAACCCTAGGAGGGTAGGGGGGATGCATCAGGTGGTATTAGAGCCTAATTTTGTTTGCATATAGAAGACAAGGGAGACAGAGGACAAATCTGATTTTTCGTCTGTATATTTTAGGAGAAAGAGAAAGAGGAGAAGGTCGAATTTTGTTTGCAGACAACAAACAAGAGGGAGATAATACGATATTATCAACTGGTATCAAAGGTTAAAGTTTTCTTGTAGACAACAGGTGAAGGAAAGTAGGGTATTGATGCTATGTGAGAAGGTTGTTTCATGTGCAACAACAAAAATTTAAACAACTAGGTGAGTTGTAAGAAAAGATGGATATTCTCTCGAATGTAAAGTGATCCATAGGCTTGCCAGGAGGGAAGGTAGAAGGTTGAAATGGATACTGAAGGCCATGAGCGTGGTCGAAGAGAAGCCCGCAAGAAGAAACGAAATCTAGAGATGGATCTAGAGATCAATGAGATAAGATAAAAGATGGAACATCTAGCATTGAAAATGCAGCAAGATTTAAAGGTACATTGGAGGTATGAATGTCCTCTGAAAAGGAAGGAAAAATGGCATGTTCAAAATTTGTTGGCCAGAAAGCAACAACAAGAGTTGAGAAGGTAGCTAGGGGAATTAGAAAACCTTGGTGACATAGAGGAAGAACTGATTCACATCTGTGAACCAGAGATAAGGAGGCACCTCAGTGATGAGGAAGAGTTGAGATAAGATAAGTATCTCATAAACCGCAAGGTGGGCAGAAATGGACTTTCAAGTTGTCAGGTGGGAAATAGAAAGAGATCAGTGGAAGGTATCATATACTACCAAGGGGGTAGTGCTAAAAGTTCATATTTATAGGTGGGCAATGAGGTAGGATTGGTTGATCTTGTAGACTTCCAGGTGAAAAGAAGAGAATTCCCAGATTGCTAGGTGGGCAGGGAGAAAGAAATGAGACCGTCTGAAAGTATTAGGAGCTCAGAAGTGGGTTCAGGTCATCAAGGAGTGTTGATAGGTGAAGATTCATGTGGATTTGCAGACCATGTGAATGAAGATGATGAGAATTTAAATACTCTCACCATCCAGGAAGAGAATTAGAGGAGCATTCTGATTATTGGAGGGATCAAAGAATTCCTACCAAACAACCAAGTGAAGGCCACTGCACATGACGGTGTAGTAGCCGAGGAAGGACAACCAACAGTGACTCTCATGATGAAGGAGCATGTATCAGAATCTTCCCACGGAGAAGAAAAAGAGGAACACATAGTTGATATGCTCACTCAATGTAATATAGAATTGAGGATGTTGGAATATTGGTTGGACAATCCAAAACCAACAGATGGCTACCAAAAGGCATCCATGCAAATTTTAGGAGAAGAGAACTCAACTGAATTGCTCAAAATTTTCAGGGAGGAAGCTAAAAGGGAGATAACTGCATTATTGGAGTCTGCAGCAGAGGAGGAAATAGACAACATGGATTTTGCTGAGTTGCATGAGGAATTGGAATCCCTAGAGAGAAGGGTATTGGTGCAAAGATTTCACATCCGATAGGTCAAGTTGGAAGAAGATGGAGGAGAATACCAGCGAGAGGAACAACTAGAAGGAGTTGGAGATATGCTAGCACACAAGGAGTTGACAAAAGCTAGTATGTCAGAGGAGGAAGCTGAGTAGAAGCTCAATGATGAGACAATAGAGTGGCAAGCTAATGCCATAAGAGAATAAAATGACATGGGGGATCTACCCACTGATAAGGAAGTGTTGCTTAGAAGAATGCATAAGGAGAACCAACCATTGGAGAAGCTAGACATGGTAATAGAGGAGATCAAGAAGTTGATGTTGAGGTCAACAGAAGAAGTCAACAAAGGGGAGTTGAACATAAGAGAACCTGCAATAGTAGCAGGGAAGAAACAAAAGAAACAACAACAACAACAATGACATAGCTGGAGAGGAGCAAGAGGACAACTCCAAGGGAGAGTTTGGGATCCAAGAGGATTTCAACACTGGAGAAGAGGAGCTCATGAGTAGGAGCTCATGATTTTCTGAGTAGTGGAGTATGATGTAGGAGCATCTCTCCACCTCAACAATGCGCCAACATTCAAGCAAATTAGCACGCATTTCAGAGAGGGAGAGGCATCGACCCTCCCATTTTTAAATTTGAAATATAATCCTATACGGATTCATGCTATAAGGTCGAGTGAATACCAAGCCATGTCTTTGTACAGGTAGAAGATAAGGTCACCTTTAATGGATGACAGGTTGATGGCTCTAGGTTCAATTTAGACTAGATGGCCATTTATGAAACTTCAATGTAATAGATGAGGTTAGGTGAGAGAGGACAAGATCGCAAAGCCCCTCTTTTGTAAAGAGATCTTGTATCAAATTTCATTAGGAGAATTAGGAGGATTCGGAGAGGTCTCGGAAGTAGAACTTGAGATAGAGTTAGGATAGAAGAACTTCAGAGAACTGGGACTCTGTTGAAGTCCAGTTTTTGTAAACATCTTTATAGACACACATAGATAATAGAAAAGAAGTTTTTCCTGCACATGGCTTGTTTATGTATTTTTGTTCATTGTTATTCTTTTATATGTCATTCATGTTATGAATGTATGAACTGGTGAAGTATTGTATGAGTTTCAATTGTTTCTCTTCTTTGAGTTCTGAGTGCAAGGAGTTCAGAGGAAGAAATCTATGTTGATTTCGGAAAGAAACAAAGTTATTGAGAACTCTATAGAGCTTTGTCAAGTAGGCATTGAGCGGGTGAAAGTTTTCATAAGAAGAACTTTTTTTACAGTTCAGGGGGAAGAGTATCATAGGAAGATACTCACAGAGTTGTTAAACACTCAATAAGAAGAATCTCTGCAAAGTGTGCATCGAGAAAGGAGAACACCAGGAGGGAGAGAAGAATTTCTTTTAAAGAAATCGTTCGGATCTGAGTTTGATGAAATCCCAAAAACTCAAGGAGTGCATGGGAGATTGAAATCTAGGAGGAGATCAAGATAAGAAGAGATAACACAAGGAGTGTGTATGAGATAGAATTATTCTAATTCCTAAAGCTCATAAGAGTTAATGATTTCAAAAGCGTAAGAAAGATTCAAATAGTCAAGTCCACAGGAGAAAGATCGAAGGTTGAAACCTTTGAACACTTACAAAACTCTTCCAAGGTGGAAGAAGCCAAAATCTCAGGAGGAGGAGCGACAACAAGAATTTGATTAGTTGTGAAAGGGATCCTGGACAGTTAGATCTATGTCAAGTGAACGAAGGAAGAACAGGGGAGAAGAACAGATCCCATCCATTGGATCTGAGTATGAAGGATTAGTAGTTGTCTGATCAGAACAAGGTGCACAAGAATTAGCGCTTCGCAGACACAGAAGAAATAAATCACCAAGGTTTGATATATGAGATTTTTGAAGCCCGAAGAGCCAGAAATCTGAAGTGAAACTCATTCGTCTGATCAGCCGAAGGAGACCTAAGCCGTCAGATCATCCGATGTCAACGTCAAATGTTGTGTAATACCCCAAGGACATGCCCCAGTTATGTCTATGTATTGTAAACATGTTTTATAGGTTGGTGATCCAAGTGTATATAAGCTGGTGGGCTTATGTTTTTATTAGTCTGAAGATCCTACAAGTTAAAGGCCATGAGCCTATTTTTGTATATGTAATTATGCAAAACATTAATAAAGATTAAACACCGTTACGTGTCGATCGACCAGGAATAAAGAGTAATGGGGGACTAAGCTTCCATAGAATGGGTAAGGGAGAGGGGGATGAAAGTTTGGAAGAGGGGATAAGCTTGAGGGATTTATTCCTTGAGAATAATAATATATTGTTATTCCAAATCTATGTGAAAAACATGTTATTTTTATCCTAAGTTCCTGGAAAAGGAAACACATAACTTGATGGAGTGCATGTAGCTTCATGGGACACATCTGTTGACCTAGGCACATTAAATTTAACCCAAGAAATGAGTCATGATGGGGGTTCATCCTCCATTATTGCGTCCGTTGTCTGAACTATGTTGTCTCTGCGTCTGATCACTACATACCTCATGCAGCTCTAAAACCGGAAACTGTGAGACCTCTATGATTGACTGGTGTATTGCTGTGAAATTTGTTTGGTCTCTGCATTTTGCCTCCATCATCGACCTCTGCATAGTTTTCTTGTCACACACCCTAAAAACCAACGACAAACCTCGTGGACTGAGCCACGTCTCCTGTGTTCCCTGTGAACCCAGTTTATCCACATTGCAAATCTGATTTCGTGCTTAACTATCTGGGTTGTTGTCTTCTATGAAACCTGAGCATATCGTAATTGTCTATGGCATGTGTGTTATAATTGTGGGATGTTGTGGCCAAATCAGTCTCTTGGCTAAGTGTGATTGGCTACCTTCATATGTTCCTTGCTGAGCCATACTGTTGTCCTCCTTGTGCTAGAACGAAGCTGAAGAAGTAGGTTGTCAGGTCTATGTGCAACACTCTCTCTAGGTGAGGGAGGTGGTTGTGGTTGAAGAGGCAGGTTGTTAGGACTATCACTACTACATATGGGAGGATTACTCCACGAAATATTTTCACATTTCCATTATTTTCAAGTTTTGTTTTTAAATAATTTCGTCGATATTGCCACGAAAGTTCATCGATGTTGCCACAAATAGGTTTTTTAACTTGGGCAGGATGTTCATTGCTATTTCCACAAAACTTCGTCGCTATTTCCACAAAAATTCATTGCTATTTCCATGAAAATTTTTCCTATCTCAAAAAGCATATGCTAATGGCTAGTTGAGTAGTTGATCTATATATACCTGAATTTAAGAGAATTTGTGACACAATTTCTATATTTGCGAAACTGTTCGTGGATTTTGTTTGAGCTGTTTATTTTTTCTGTCACCCACCAGTTGAACAAATCCGATTCTCGAACTACAAATCTTAGATTTTGAACTTGCAAGGTTAGTATATTTTTTTATTGATGTACTCATTTAACTTGTAAATTTTTGTTCAAATGTCGAAATTTCATGTAGCTTGTTTTTTCCTTCATAATATATTATATGTGTAGTACCATATTTCATGTCATTGGTTTTTGGATCTAGTTAGTATATTCTATGGAAATTCATGTGAAATG
>JZKD02S1847498.1:50788-62697 GCA_000966675.3 Picea glauca
GACAAATAAGGACAAGTGAAGGATTTACCCAGAGGAGGAAATTTGTTGATGGCAAGGGTCAATAACCTTAGTCGGTTGGTTTGGCCAACGAGTAACCTCACTGAATAAGTGATTTTTATTTTTGGGTGTAAATCGTATACCTTAAGGCTCAAGAAGGTTTAGTCACTAGGTTTGGAGACTCACTAGCCTCCCAACCTAAAAAGTTTCCTTTTCTTGGCTAAATTATCCAAATATACAAAAAAATTGACACATTTTTTTTCTTACTTCAATGATGAAGGTTCAATTACTAACTTTTAAAGGACTTTTGGTCTCCTGACTTAGTGATTTATCTATCATGAGGGAAAATGATGGATTGGGAAATCAACAAGTACTTCAAGTCAATGACTTAGATGTTTTTTTGACAAAATGGTTCATAGAGATAACAAAAAAAATATTGAAGGAGATTCTACAATGTGAATTCTCCATTACTCATAAAAAAAATTAAACTCTTATTCTATGCAACATTGAGTTTATTGCATGGTTGCTTGGTGATTTCAAAACATCTTCAACACGTCAACAATACTAAGGAGTCATTAAGGGATCCAATGCCTTCATAAATATTTACACATCAATTTCAGGCTTGAAAAATTGATCCTAAATCCTCATATATATAAACTATCTCGTGTGCGAGCTCGATATAAAAAACTAAAAGAAGTATTGGCAAGTGATTAAAAATAAATTTAAATGAATGTTGGTGGAATCCCTTGATTTCTCAACCTGCAACTTACACATCTATATACAAATCTATGCAACTATATGAAAATATGCAACTATATGCAACTATGCAACTATATGAAACTTTATGCAACAATGCAATTTATGCAACAATGCAACTTATGCAACTATCTGCATTTTATGCAACTATATGAAACTATACACAACTTTATGCAACTATATTGCAACTATATGCAACTTATGCAACTATAGGAAAATATGCAACTTATGAAACTATAAGCAACTATATGCAACTTTATGCAACAATGCAACTTATGCAACTATATGCAACTATATTCCAACTATATGCAACTATATGCAACTTATGCAACTATATGCAACTATATGCAACTTTGTTGGTACCACAAATTTATATTTGCACGATAACTTATCTTCTTGTTTTAATGAGTGTAGGTACCACCAAATAGGTATCTATTGGATCTATGTTCCTCGAGTGATGATCAAGATATACTAAGAGAGGTTGAAAGTTAGACGTGTTGTACTAAAAAAGACCCAACTAGTGCACAAGGCCCAAGAGAGGTCATAACTGGTAAGAGAGGGACCTAAATGTGTTGTCCAAAGCATCTACCATAAAAAAACATATGACCAAGGAACTTATGACAAACAATGCAACTTATGCAACTTTATGCAACATGCAACTCATGCAACTTTATGCAACATGCAACTTATGCAACTTTATGGAACTTATGCAACTTTATGCAACTTTATGCTACATGCAACTTTATGCAACAATGCAACTATATGCAACTATATACAACTTATGCAATTGTATGCAACTATATGACAATTTTGTATGCAACTATATGCAAATATGCAACTTATGCAACTATATGAAACTATATGCAACTTTATGCAACAATGCAACTTATGCAACTATATGCAACTGCATGCACTTGTGTTGGTACCACAAACTTGTATTTGCACTATAACTTATCTTCTTATTTTAACGAGTGTAGGTACCACCAAATAGATATATGTCGTATCTATCTTCCTCAAGGGATGATCAAGATATACTAAGAGAGGTTGAAAGTGAGACGTGTTGTACTAAAAAAGACCCAACTAGTGCACAAGGCCCAAGAGAGGTCATAACTGGTAAGGGAGGGACCTAAATGTGTTGGCCAAAGCATCTACCATAGACAAACATATGACCAAGGAACTTATGACAAACAATGCAACTTATGCAACTTTATGCAACATGCAAGTTATGCAACTTTATGCAACTTATGAAACATGAAAATTATGCAACTTATGCAACTTTATGGAACTTATGCAACATGCAACTTTATGAAACAATGAAACTTATGAAACTATATGCAACTTATGCAACTATATGCAAATATGAAACTATATGACAATTTTGTATGCAACTATATGCAAATATGTAACTATATGAAACTATTTGCAACTATATGCAACAATGCAACTTATGAAACTATATGCAACTTTATGCAACTATATGCCACTATGCAACTTTGCAACTTTTCAACTATATGAAAATATGCAACTTATCCAACTATATGCAACTATATGCCACTATGAAACTATGCAACTTCATGCAACAATGCAACTTATGCAACTTTATTGCAACTACATTCAACTATATGCAACTGTGCTGGTACCGCAAACTTATATTCGCACGATAACTTATCTTCTTGTTTTAACGAGTCTAGGTACCACTAAATAGGTATCTGTCGAATCTATCTTCCTTGAGTGATAATCAAGATATACTAAGAGAGGTTGAAAGTGAGACGTGTTGTACTAGATCTATCGGTTCTAGGTCAACTAGATCTGAAAAGGTAAGGAAAAGATTTTGTATACGCATGCAATTTTTAATTGCCAAGGGAGGGTCATATAATTATGATGCTGAGAGCATAGGTGACATTGAGTTTCCCTTGAGGTATAGACATCTACTGCAATTATGGGAACCTAAGGAACTGCCTGAAGTGGACACAAATTTCTTCATAAGTGGGAGGATGTATCGCATTGCTCCTTCATCCTTACATGGATTGGGGTTATTTTCCATGGATGGAATAAAGGTTGGCTATGGAACTGTAACTGAATTGATGGAGTATGTCAGACCATTAGAAAAATACAATCACTGGTTGATGTTTGTCCGATATACGCAAAGTATGCAGAGATACATAGTTGCCACAAATTATATACAACTAGTAGATAACAATCAAAATAAAGGGGCAACTATGTATATTGATGGAAGGCCAAAAGCTAATGGAAACATTGTGGGCTTTATAAATAGTACACGACCAGTGGAAACAACTAATAAACATAATTCCATATTTGAGGGACGCGAAGGAAATCGTATATTTGTATGTGCAACAAAAACAATAGTTCTGGGTGAAGAGTTGTTGATCGATTACAACTTAAATCAAATAGATGGAGGGGGTGTGGATATGGGGGTAAATATATTACATACCATTCAACTTAACCTTTGATCAATCATTGTTATAATTTATCGCTGCAATATTTGAATTTTTTACTGCATATATTTCATTTTTCATTATTTATTTTCTGATATTACTGCAATATTTCATTTTTTAATGTTACAATTACTTTCATAACTCTTGTTGATTAATTTATTGTGTCAACATCTATCCAAGGTGACCATGAGATATCACAGGCTACATCTGTCTAGGGTGACCGTGGAAATGCACCCATTGTAACTCAGCAGGTAAATGTTAAATACAGTAAAAAATTATGACTACAACAACCAAATTTCAGAAATTTCATTATTTTTTTTTGATATTACTGCATTATTTCATTTTTTTAATGTTACAGGTGAATTTCATAACTTTTGTTGATTGATTTATTGTGTCAACTTTTGTCTGGGTTGACCGTGGCAGAAAATCAGCCGCTACATTTGTCCAAGGTGACCGTGGAAAGGAACCCACTATGCCTCAACAAGTAGTTGTTAAATACAGTAACAACTTATGACAACAACAACTAAATTTATGAAATTTCATTAATTTTTTTCTGATATTACTGCAATATTTCATTTTTTTAATGTTACAGGTGAATTTCATAACTTTTGTTGATTGATTTATTCTGTCAACTTCTTTATGGGGTGACCATGGTAGAAAATCACCAGCTACATCTATCCAGGGTGACCGTGGAAAGGCACCTACTATGCCTCAGGAGGTAAATGTTAAATACAATTACAACTTATGACTACACCGACAAAATTTTTGAAATTTCATTATTTTTTTTCTGATATTACTCCACTATTTCAGTTTTTAAATGTTAAAGGTGAATTTCATAAATTTTGTTGATTTCTTTATTATGTCAACTTCTGTCCAAGGTGACCATGTCCAAAAATCACCTGCCACACCTATCCAGGGTGACTGTGGAAAGGCACCCATTGTGCCTCAACATGTAAATGTAAAATACAGTAATAACTTATGAGTACAATAACTAAATTTCTCAAATGTTGAAGTTCATCTCATTAATTTTATTCATCAATGTATTGTGGCATGGTCAACGTGGGAATGCTCCCACTGAGGATATTGATGAGGACGAAATATTTTATTCCACTGACCCAATGACAATTGTAATGAAGGCCTTGAAGAAGGATAACATAGAATATCTAGGTTTTCTTAGCAAAAGACCCCTGACACAGGGGGATAGGGAAATAATTGTAGAGCTAAAAAATATAATAACTAATTTTGGGGTAAGTGGCATATTCACATATTTTTATCAGATATGACAACTTCATATCCATTTTTTTGTTTTATATTTTCTATATGATCTAATAAAGTAAAGTTTTCCATTTGTAGCATTTTTTAAACCTCGTACGTCGAGAACCTGCCGATCCTGCAACTTCTATAGGTAGCAGTGATGGTCCAATGCAACAAAAATGTCGACATAGCAAAGCGCAAGTGAGGATTTTTGAGCCTCCTGAGGTTCCCCTCGAATCCATTTATGACCACAATGATTTTGACCGGCATGACACGCCAGAGCATGATGAGCTGGAGCCTGAAACTCCACATGAGTCTGGAGAGGAACCTACTATAGATGGAGAGGAAAATATTTTGCATGGAGCAGAACGAATTAAAGAACCAAATCACTAGATGTCACCTTTCTGGTGGATGACGCATGGGTTCCGATCAAGATTTAGAAGATTGCAGGTAATTGTTAATTAATTGATTCATTTTTTTCATGAAATTGAAATGGACATTTGTTGATATTATTATAAATTAATGGATAACACGTTTCTATAGGAAATAATGTTTTATATAGAAACTTAAATGACAAACCATTGGAGTTGTTTGGCCCCACCATTCGCACATGGTGGAATGGCCAAGATAGAAAAAAGAAAGATGATTTAATAGACCACATGGTAAACTTGTTCGGCAACACTTTCAACAAGAANTAACTGGTAAGGGAGGGACCTAAATGTGTTGGCCAAAGCATCTACCATAGACAAACATATGACCAAGGAACTTATGACAAACAATGCAACTTATGCAACTTTATGCAACATGCAAGTTATGCAACTTTATGCAACTTATGAAACATGAAAATTATGCAACTTATGCAACTTTATGGAACTTATGCAACATGCAACTTTATGAAACAATGAAACTTATGAAACTATATGCAACTTATGCAACTATATGCAAATATGAAACTATATGACAATTTTGTATGCAACTATATGCAAATATGTAACTATATGAAACTATTTGCAACTATATGCAACAATGCAACTTATGAAACTATATGCAACTTTATGCAACTATATGCCACTATGCAACTTTGCAACTTTTCAACTATATGAAAATATGCAACTTATCCAACTATATGCAACTATATGCCACTATGCAACTATGCAACTATATGCAAATATATGCAACTTCATGCAACAATGCAACTTATGCAACTGTATTGCAACTACATTCAACTATATGCAACTGTGCTGGTACCGCAAACTTATATTCGCATGATAACTTATCTTCTTGTTTTAACGAGTCTAGGTACCACTAAATAGGTATCTGTCGAATCTATCTTCCTTGAGTGATAATCAAGATATACTAAGAGAGGTTGAAAGTGAGACCTGTTGTACTAGATCTATCGGTTCTAGGTCAACTAGATCTGAAAAGGTAAGGAAAAGATTTTGTATATGCATGCAATTTTTAATTGCCAAGGGAGGGTCATATAATTATGATGCTGAGAGCATAGGTGACATTGAGTTTCCCTAGAGGTATACACATCTACTGCAATGATGGAAACCTAAGGAACTGCCTGAAGTGGACACAAATTTCTTCATAAGTGGGAGGATGTATCGCATTGCTCCTTCGTCCTTACATGGATTGGGGTTATTTTCCATGGATGGAATAAAGGTTGGGTATGGAACTGTAAATGAATTGATGGAGTATGTCAGACCATTATAAAAATACAATCACTAGTTGATGTTTGTCCGATATACGCAAAGTATGCAGAGATACATATTTGCCACAAATTATATACAACTAGTAGATAACAATCAAAATAAAGGGGCAACTATGTATATTGATGGAAGGCCAAAAGATAATGGAAACATTGTGGGCTTTATAAATAGTACACGACCAGTGGCAACAACTAATAAACATAATTCCATATTTGAGGGACGCGAAGGAAACCATATATTTGTATGTGCAACAAAAACAATAGTTCTGGGTGAAGAGTTGTTGATCGATTACAACTTAAATCAAATAGATGGAGGGGGTGTGGCTATGGGGGTAAATATATTACATACCATTCAACTCAACCTTTGATCAATCATTGTTATAATTTATCGCTGCAATATTTGAATTTTTTACTGCATATATTTCATTTTTCATTATTTATTTTCTGATATTACTGCAATATTTCATTTTTTAATGTTACAATTACTTTCATAACTCTTGTTGATTAATTTATTGTGTCAACATCTATCCAAGGTGACCATGAGATATCACAGGCTACATCTGTCTAGGGTGACCGTGGAAATGCACCCATTGTAACTCAGCAGGTAAATGTTAAATACAGTAAAAAATTATGACTACAACAACCAAATTTCAGAAATTTCATTATTTTTTTTTGATATTACTGCATTATTTCATTTTTTTAATGTTACAGGTGAATTTCATAACTTTTGTTGATTGATTTATTGTGTCAACTTTTGTCTGGGTTGACCGTGGCAGAAAATCAGCCGCTACATTTGTCCAAGGTGACCGTGGAAAGGAACCCACTATGCCTCAACAAGTAGTTGTTAAATACAGTAACAACTTATGACAACAACAACTAAATTTATGAAATTTCATTAATTTTTTTCTGATATTACTGCAATATTTCATTTTTTTAATGTTACAGGTGAATTTCATAACTTTTGTTGATTGATTTATTCTGTCAACTTCTTTATGGGGTGACCATGGTAGAAAATCACCAGCTACATCTATCCAGGGTGACCGTGGAAAGGCACCTACTATGCCTCAGGAGGTAAATGTTAAATACAATTACAACTTATGACTACACCGACAAAATTTTTGAAATTTCATTATTTTTTTTCTGATATTACTCCACTATTTCAGTTTTTAAATGTTAAAGGTGAATTTCATAAATTTTGTTGATTTCTTTATTATGTCAACTTCTGTCCAAGGTGACCATGTCCAAAAATCACCTGCCACACCTATCCAGGGTGACTGTGGAAAGGCACCCATTGTGCCTCAACATGTAAATGTAAAATACAGTAATAACTTATGAGTACAATAACTAAATTTCTCAAATGTTGAAGTTCATCTCATTAATTTTATTCATCAATGTATTGTGGCATGGTCAACGTGGGAATGCTCCCACTGAGGATATTGATGAGGACGAAATATTTTATTCCACTGACCCAATGACAATTGTAATGAAGGCCTTGAAGAAGGATAACATAGAATATCTAGGTTTTCTTAGCAAAAGACCCCTGACACAGGGGGATAGGGAAATAATTGTAGAGCTAAAAAATATAATAACTAATTTTGGGGTAAGTGGCATATTCACATATTTTTATCAGATATGACAACTTCATATCCATTTTTTTGTTTTATATTTTCTATATGATCTAATAAAGTAAAGTTTTCCATTTGTAGCATTTTTTAAACCTCGTACGTCGAGAACCTGCCGATCCTGCAACTTCTATAGGTAGCAGTGATGGTCCAATGCAACAAAAATGTCGACATAGCAAAGCGCAAGTGAGGATTTTTGAGCCTCCTGAGGTTCCCCTCGAATCCATTTATGACCACAATGATTTTGACCGGCATGACACGCCAGAGCATGATGAGCTGGAGCCTGAAACTCCACATGAGTCTGGAGAGGAACCTACTATAGATGGAGAGGAAAATATTTTGCATGGAGCAGAACGAATTAAAGAACCAAATCACTAGATGTCACCTTTCTGGTGGATGACGCATGGGTTCCGATCAAGATTTAGAAGATTGCAGGTAATTGTTAATTAATTGATTCATTTTTTTCATGAAATTGAAATGGACATTTGTTGATATTATTATAAATTAATGGATAACACGTTTCTATAGGAAATAATGTTTTATATAGAAACTTAAATGACAAACCATTGGAGTTGTTTGGCCCCACCATTCGCACATGGTGGAATGGCCAAGATAGAAAAAAGAAAGATGATTTAATAGACCACATGGTAAACTTGTTCGGCAACACTTTCAACAAGAAAGTGGTTACAAAGTTAGCTGGCAAGAATTTAAAATATACCAGGGCCCAGCATGGGGAGAAATTTCAATTAGACCTCAAGCATGAGCACCCTCCCATGGTTTCGGAGAAAAAGTAGAAGGCCCTGATAGAGGATGAAAAGGAGAATTTGTTTAAAAAATAAGGAAGACATCCACGAGTTGGTCAAGCAAGGTACAACACATGTCATATTATCAGTGAAATATGATCATTTATGTTTTTCTTTTCTATTTTAAGTAACAATTCCGATATCTAATTTTTTTCAAAAATTCCATATGTAGCCTACCAGACACCTCCAAAGAAATCAAGTATAGAGTGGAAAATCACGAGAAACATAAAATAGGCCAGGTTGGCTATGTAAAACTTAAATCCTGAATTATAAGATTTAAATGATTAACTGTGGTTAATATTTATTTAATAGTAGCGAACAAATATATGTTTTTGTTATTGGTATTTTTAATGGTTTTATGCATTGCAGTTGAATATGTTCAACATTGTTTCCACCGAGGAGGACCTAAAGAATGGTTACAAGCACGATTTTAAAAGTGTGATTGAATATAGGAAAATCTTGGGCTAGATTCCAATCTCCCCAGCCACGTAGGTAAATAAAATGAATAAGGAAACTGCAGTAGTATGCATATAAAGTCTATTAATATTTTATTATATCACCCTTAAATAAGTATTTATGTTGGTTTTCAAGCAACAGTGCTACCGCAACAGTGACTCTAGTAGTATTAAGCAAAAAACACATCATACAAGGGTGCACATGTCTAATGATAGTGGGGAGAAAAGTACCCATTCTGGTATGTATGATTCATAATTAGAAATATTTACTATGATTGTAGATATTTATTTCCTGAATTATACTTATATATTATCTTCTCAAAGTTGAAGAGCATGTAGCTCAGGAGGGTGAACTGCGAGAGGAACCAAGTGGACAAGAAATTAGCGCACCAACTGTCACAACTACATAGACAGGTAAAGAGAAATAGTGTAATGTTAATCAAAATAATGAATTAGTTATTTCAATTATATTTCAATATATCAATATGATCATTTTCGTTGTTGCAGTTCACAACCCTGCACACATTCCTCGATGCCCTTCTGAAGGACATAGCAGAAGTATGGTACATGAGCACATGGAAAGACAAACAATAGAAGTACATGGCACACAAAATACAATGTCCTTGGATGATTATGATACCCCAATTGTCAATTTTATGAATGTAAAAAAACATAAATCAAAGAAAAATTAGATGTATAAATTCATGAATTGTATTTGGATGTTTNCGAACAAATATATGTTTTTGTTATTGGTATTTTTAATGGTTTTATGCATTGCAGTTGAATATGTTCAACATTGTTGCCACCGAGGAGGACCTAAAGAATGGTTACAAGCACGATTTTAAAAGTGTGATTGAATATAGGAAAAGCTTGGGCTAGATTCCAATCTCCCCAGCCACGTAGGTAAATAAAATGAATAGGGAAACTGCAGTAGTATGCATATAAAGTCTATTCATATTTTATTATATCACCCTTAAATAAGTATTTATGTTGGTTTTCAAGCAACAGTGCTACCGCAACAGTGACTCAAGTAGTATTAAGCAAAAAACACACCATACAAGGGTGCACATGTCTAATGATAGTGGGGAGAAAAGTACCCATTCTGGTATGTATGATTCAGAATTAGAAATATTTACTATGATTGTAGATATTTATTTCCTGAATTATACTTATATATTATCTTCTCAAAGTTGAAGAGCATGTAGCTCAGGAGGGTGAACTGCGAGAGGAACCAAGTGGACAAGAAATTAGCGCACCAACTGTCACAACTACATAGACAGGTAAAGAGAAATAGTGTAATGTTAATCAAAATAATGAATTAGTTATTTCAATTATATTTCAATATATCAATATGATCATTTTCGTTGTTGCAGTTCACAACCCTGCACACATTCCTCGATGCCCTTCTGAAGGACATAGCAGAAGTATGGTACATGAGCACATGGAAAGACAAACAATAGAAGTACATGGCACACAAAATACAATGTCCTTGGATGATTATGATACCCCAATTGTCAATTTTATGAATGTAAAAAAACATAAATCAAAGAAAAATTAGATGTATAAATTCATGAATTGTATTTGGATGTTTATCGATGTTTATATGTTCATATGATTCAATGTTTATATCTTCATATGTTTTGATGACTATCCTAGTTATGCATGAATGTCTATATGTTTTCTATATAAACAAAATCATTTGTTGGGCATGGGGAATTGAGAGCGATGTGAGGGGGGGAGGGGCCATATGAGATTCCACCTTCATGTGGTTGTCCCTGTTCAATAGAGAATAACCTATTCTCGAAACAAAGAGAATCTCATTAAGGTATGTGACCACTTAAGTTTTTTCTAGAATTTTACATAACTAAATGCATGTTTATTTGCTTATATATTATTTACTCATATAAAGAAATTGTCTTTTATGATTCATGCAGGTCTTGGTGATGGAAATTCATCTCATGGACAAATCTTATCAAATTGTATGGGCTAATAGATCTGGTGAAAGGACAATGATAAGGTAAGGGTTTTGACGTGTTTTTTAAAGTAGGCTTTATACTAGTAAAATTTCACAATCCTCATGAAAGGATAGAATTGCATTTTTGGTAGACAAGAATCAATTTTTTTAACAAAGTATGCATCATAGACTGTGGGAAAAACTTTTTTTTGTATTCTTACATTGACCAATACAACTATAACATATTTTACAAAATCTTAACTGCACACACGCATATGAACCCTAAGTAGACAAATGATAGAAGATAAAGGGATAATATGTATTGATAGGAGTGAATGAATATAATAATATGAATAATGGAGTGGAGAGTTCACTCTAGCCTTGAATTGAATTATACTTTCATACAACATGTCTCATTGTAATGTATGTTGTGATGGTTGTGTCTTCTCACTGTAATGTATGTTTCTATGTCCATCATGGGATTCCTAGAGCACCATCTATCATTCATGATCCAACACATAGTAGTCAAGAATCCCATCCATTGCTAATGTGTACAACTACCATATGATTAACTAATAATTTATATCCTTAATTATGAGCTATCAATCTTTACTATCACCATATTCTTCTAGTGCATGTAGATTAATATTTGAAGTTGGAAATATTAGTGAAGAATTCAAGAACTACTTCCATACAAAATATATCTACATTCAATGCTTTATGAGCTATCCCAACTATTGTTCCAATTGTGTATTTTCGAGAGGTGATTAGGTCCCACATTTTGTTTACCTAGTTTAACCACCACTTCAAAATAAAACCCCTAAAATAGTAGCAAACATCGATAGAATTAACCTTCCAACATTGTATTGTTAACCAAATACTTTACCACTAAATTATCAAT
>JZKD02S1847498.1:62707-86983 GCA_000966675.3 Picea glauca
AAATTTAAAATATTTCTTAGTTTTTTATTATTTTTTATTTTTTTATCAATATTATAGTGAATTAAAAATATTTTTCTAATAAGTAAAATAAATAAATTTAATAAATTAATATTAAAACATGTGTTCTTTTTTTGGAGTTCATTGACATAGATCTATTTTAATCTTAGATTTATCAAGAGGAGATAGGGATCCAATCTGTGGAGGTGAAAACATTTTTTAGAATGCAAAACTTGAGGAAAGGTTAAAACTTTGCACCTTTAGAGATTGGATTCTTCTATAGGCTTGATAGGTAGATCTGGGGTTAAGATGCATTCATGTTGGCGATACTATTGATTAATGTATAATTTGATTAATTGAGGATACTTGATCTTTATATGTTTTTTTTTTTATGTATACATTTTTTTTTTTATTATTTTACTATTAATCTATTATTCTATGTTTTTTTCAGTATTATTTTAATGTGTTATGTTATATGGACATCTCTCCTATACCGGTGTAGAATACACTCAAATACATAAGAGAAGGAGGCCACTTGTCCCACAAACCAAAGATCATATACACCAATAGGGCCCTTCCTCTAGCCATTTAAAATTTGTGATAAAAATTGACAAAGCCAACCCCATGAACAGTAAAGATTGAACTCGTGACCTCTTCCCGTCACCAACTATGCTATTCCATGTGGATTGATTCAGTATATAATCGGGTAAGTGAATCCAGTCTATGTGTTCCGTGCTATAGTAGGCTTGCTACTTCTTCCATTGGTTGGTCACGAGCTAAAAACATGCTACATATTGGGTTCTTCAAAGAGTATAAATATTATTTGTTAAAAAGTCATTGATTGTAGCCAAAAAGTATTCGACAACAACCATTTCTAGCATCTCTTCCATTAAGGAGACTAGTGGGTATTTGGTGCCTAGTTGGAACAACTCTAATCATTCTACCTTTTAGACTTTTCCGTCAACCATCACGGGAATCTAGCTACCCCTGGGGCATTTAGATTGTACAAACTAAACAAATCAAGTTTGCAATTCCAATAATTTGTAGCAAAGTTAATTGAAAAAAATGCTAAAAAAACAAAATATAGAACATTTAAACTAAAAAGTGGTGTGTATTCAATCAATTTAAATTGACCACTCTTTTTTTTATTAATGACAGAAAATTAATAAGAGGACACGTAAGGACAAATGATTAAGAAGAGGAGAGGGAGAGGTCATTGATGGATAATTAATAAGAGGAGAGGTAACTCATGGATAATTAGTACAAGGATAAATGCTTATTATTAACGAAACACCCCCCTTTCCTAAACCTTTGATTATATGTAATTAATCATGATTAATGATTGTCATGTAATAGCATATAAACATTATAATTATATTATTGTTGATTTAAAAAACCAAATTTCTACTATGGGGTGAAGCCTTGAAAGTACTGCCCATGATACCATGAGGGGGATTTGTGAGGGGGGAAAGAAAGGGGATTCATGTGTAAAAGATCCCAAGCCACCTTGATAAATAATGTGAAGAAATTGATCACATTTCCTTTAATTTGCAACTGAGACCAAACTGTTAATGGGAAGGGGTTGGTAGTTGAACAATCCACCACCCTCAATGAATGGATGTATGTGAAATTTGGCTAGGATAACAAAAGTTGCCAACCAAAGATACAACAAAGTACCAAGTATGTAGCTAGATTGACCCACAGGTTCCTTCTGACAGAAGAAAAGAAGGGACAGGTCGAAAACTTTCTCAAGGGGATTAGTTGTAGGGGATGCAGGAGGAAGGGTAGAGAAGAAGAAGACCCCAAAAAGAGAGACTGCAAGGAGAGACACAACATGCAAAGACCTAAGGAAAAGAGATGCTGCAAATGAATGCATGAGGGAGTGCATAGAATTTCTTGGTGGTATCATGTCTTTGCAAGGGGGTGGCATATTGTCAAAGTGACTGAGAGAGAAGATCCTATTGTTGGGTGGAAATGAGAACACCCATAGTCAATTCGTTGGCCATCAATTGTAATAGATAAGTATTTCCATACCCTTTGTAATTGAACTGTAATTCATGGCTGAATGGCTATAATTGTCTCGGGGATGTTGTTATAGGGGAATCCTCCTATGGATAGGTAGATTCTATCTTGTTATCTAGACCCTTAAAACCAAGCAAGAAAGGGTGAAATCATTGGTCACTGGCATCCTTTTAGATCTAATTAAGCTAATGAATGAAGAGGAAGAAGAAAAGTGTACATTTTTAAATGGCATTTGTCCTCACAAAGTCCAAGTTGAGATTCAATCCCAAGCTCCTCGATAGGTCCTGTAGAACAAACAAAGATACAACAAGCTTCCTATTCTACCGAGATTAGCTCAAATACAAATCTATCTATTGAAGACAAGTTCATGTGGAGCAAACATAAACTTGAAAGAAACAGGCCAAGCATGTATGTATACTAATGAGAACAAATGAAGAATACTTACAATCCTCTGATGAAGGTGCAACAACTTCTTCCAACACTACTTGTCCAACCCCTTTTCTCAAGTAAACTACATTGATTATGCTTCAATGGAATCTCACTTATGGGATCATAAGTTTGGTGTAATTCTCAATCTCTATCATGTACTATATGTTGCCTATGAGATCATAGGTTTCATACTTCCAATATTTTCATGCCTCTTTCACCATGAGAAGGCCTCCTTATATAAGCTTGGAGAGACCAAACCACTTGAGAGATCTTTGGGGCAAGTTGAGGATTCATCTCCTTCAGTTGTAGATCTTTCCTAAGATCATGCCTTGAACTCATATTCGAATCCAACCAACTTTAGAGATTGAGGGGACTCTTCCCTGATTTATCTCAACAAACCAAATTTCGCTCATGAAGGGTAGCACTCCCCCAAAAGGGTGCACAAAACATTTCAACGCTCCCCCAAAGAAGGATAAGGAGTGTCGGCTCTCCTGATAGTGGGTAGGGGAGCGCTACCTTCTAAACATCATTGTTAAGTAGTTTTTTCAGTGGAAAAAGGCTTATACTCCTTGTCAAGTGATTTTTCCTCTTCAAAACTAGTCTTTGAGGTGTCTTAAGTGTCCTTATGATGTCGTTAGAGACACAAAATAGGAAAGATAGCAGTATGATGTTTGTAACACTTGTTGTCAAGATGCGACACTTGCGGATAAGATTTGACACTTACAACACTTGTAATGACGAAAGTTGCGACACTATTGAAGTGGGTAATTTTGATGTGTAACAGATTGCCCCCCAAAGTGTGAAGTCAGAAGACGATGATAACTAAAGTAATTTGTAGACTTTTTTGAGCAAGGGTATGGATGTAGAGAGTCTGGAAAAAGATGCAGACAACCATTAAACAAATATTATGACATGTTTCAAACCCAAGGCAGGCATACCTATGCTTGAGTGATAAAGACTTTTTTAGGTATGGCCTCCATAGAATACACTGTGGATCCATAATTATATTGACAAAAGGGTATAGCCACTAAACATACAATGTGGATCTATACTTCCTTGACATGAACTGATCGTAGCCACTAAAAATACACTGTGGATCTATGAGATGACAAGACATATCCACAGACCAATACACAGTAGATCTATGTGACAGTATATGTGTCAATATTCAAGAGAAACTTCGTCGCAACCTGGGTAAATTATATATCAGAGTGAATGACTCAACCTAGGGTCTTCTTACCAATCTTGATGTAGTACGAATCTAACCATGTGAATAGATGTCCTGATGTCAAACATGGCAGAAACCACTTGATTACCGGTCAATGATGTAAAATGTTAACAAGCGCGAGAGAAATCACCATTGATGTCAATGATTCCCAAGGTACCCTAGGACATTCCAATGAATGTCAATAGATGAGTTGAATTCGAACATACGTGGAATCACCCGATCATGGGTCAATGATGTAAACCCATTGTTGGACATGAGGATGCTTGCCATTAAGGCATGCAGGTCCCAAGGTATGATTTGGTTTCTAAGTCTAGTTCATGGATAATGTACTGAAGTCGATAGGAATAGACTCGTCAAAGGAGGGCCTTGATGTATCCCCCATAAACGACACTAAACTGACACAGAGATGTAATTGGTAGATCAAATGAACATGGACTGACACAGGTACTAAAACAAGATGTTTTTTATGGATGACTCTCGAGGAAGATAATTTTCTTGAACACTGACGCACAACAACAGAAATTTGACATGGACGAAAACTTGATGATGTAGTGGATGCTTTGAATTTTTTCACGTGACCCAAAGGAGTAAAAGAAACTCATAGGATTAGCTCAGTGCATAGGTTCAGCGGATTAAAATGCGTGCAAAGACAAAGTGTCGTGTTCAAGGGTGATCGTAAGAGTTACTGGTAATGTTCTCAAAAACTGCTTGGCTTGCTTCCTTCAATTTCCCCCCCATCCAGATAGACGAGTACCTCTTTTTGGTTTAACGAGCTTGAGGAGGGTAACACATGCTCAATATAACTCGCCTTCGGTAAGTTCCTCTTCCTTTCTTTAACGAATTGGAATAAGTAAGGGTTCGATCTAGTATGGTCCCTTCAATGTATGATCGTTTAACAAGTCAGAGAAGGTAAAATCAATGATTTTTCATATTTACAGAGTCTGAAAATGACTTAAAGATGACTCCAATGTGGTCCTTTTTCATAATATTAGTCTTGCCAGGATGAAAAAGAGATAAGTTATCACTCGAAAGATGCCCTTTCAAACCTTTTAACAAGTGGGAAAGAAAGAAAGATCACTCAACAATCTTTTCATGTTTAGAGAGTCTGAAAAGAGCTTAAAGATGAATCTAGGGGGTTTCTTTTTCGTATAACCTTTACGAGTTGTAAAAAGTAATGAGAGTATGCTCGGTTAAATTCTCATGTTTTTATGAGCATGAGAAAGAAAAAAGACTAATATCGGTATGCCCCCAGCTTGAAAATCTAGTGGTTTAACTCCAGAATGATCATCAAAGGCTAGAGACATGCCCCCCAAGCTTCAATTCATTCACTGACTTTGAGGTTGTCACCAATTTTTGTACTAGATGGAGAAAAAGGATAATCGTTGATGAAAAGAAGGTTCAAATATGGGATCTAACGAAAGACTCGACTCGACATCTATGAGATCTGGTGAAAGACTCGACCTGACAGGAGAGGTGACTGTTTCATTTTTTAAGGAGATTAACATAGGAAAAGAACAATAATCAAGGCTCCAGGTTCAATTCCCACTTTTCTCTTTCATTTTTTAATGAGCTTGCTACAGAGAACAGAAACTATGCTCATATCTTTTGTTTCATTTTTTAATGAGATTTCCATAAAGAACATAAAATATGCTCATGGCTTCTGTTTCATTTTTTAACGAGCTTTCGACAGAAAAAAGAAACTATGGTTGTGGACTCTTCTTGATCATGGCTTCCAAGAGGATAATTCTTTGGAAGGACACCATGTCAAGGGACAAAACTCGATCATGGATTTTAAGATATCTTCATTGGATGGAAGAATAATGATCTAGAAGGAACACATGTCGAGGGCCGCAACATGGGTAAGGAGATAAAACTCCAATAGCCCTATTGAAGAGATCACCATGTCAACTACCAGATCTAATTCATCAAAACTTGAAGTCATGGGTGAAAATGCCACATAATTGACATGTGGAAGAGGTGATACCGATTGCATATAAGGCCCGTTTAGGGAGTTCATTGGGTTGATGGTCAAGTCAGGGCCAACAAACGAAAGTTGATCAATAGTCACCATTCTTCCATCATGCGGGAAAGATATCACATAGAAAAAAGTGGACACAATACCTTTCATGGCATAGACATAATCTCTCCCAAGGAATAAATCGAAATCCAAGGGGTCATGGACTACCATAACATCAATAAAGATAGTTTCCCCTCCCAAAGTTACCTGAAAATGAGGAAGGATCCATAAAAGTTGATTGGTTCTTTTGTTAAAAGAGAATAGGGTCTGGGTAGCCAACAAAAGCTTATGATAACCTAAAGCTTGTCATGCAATAGAGGACAAAATACTAACGGATGAACCTTCATCTATGGGTGCATGAGGAACGTCCCGACCACAAACTTTTACTGTAATCTTGAAGGGCATGTGAGAGGGAAGATGAGGTCCAGTTATTACACCCCTATCAAAAAGGATGTCCTCATTACTTGGAAGGGTTTTCGTAGGAGAAGGAGGAAATCCCCTTGGCACGATAGATCTTGTTCCAATGAGAAAAACATGGGTAGAATCGGGTTTAATCTCTAGTGGGAGAGTAGGATTGAGCGATGATGAGATCGAATCGACCACCTTGGCACACTTCAGAGGAAGAGTGGAGTTGATCGATGATCTAACCGAAGCAACCACTTTGGCACTCTTCGGATGAAGGCTCGGACTGACTGATGGAGGGACTCGATCAATCACTTTAGCACTTGTCAGAGGAGGACTGGGATTGACCTATGACGGATTTGGTTCGACCACTTTGAAACTCTTCAGATGAAGGGTGGGGATGACCAATGACACGACTGGATCAGTCACTTGGGTTTCATTTTCCAGATGAAAAGTGGGGTTTATCGATGACAGAACTGGATCAACTACTTTGGTGAGTGGTTCAACCGAGGATGAAACTAGATTGACCACCTGATCAACCAGATTGACCAGGGATGGAACCAGATTGACCAGTCCATCAACTAACGATGGGTTGGGAGAAATATTGTGATAACATTTTGGAAGTTGAATTTTTTCCAAAAGAGAAGAATCCTCATCCATATGAGGGAAAAGGTGAGAATAATTATCACATTTGCATAACATGCAAGGGAATTTGACAATTATTTTATTCTTACCAACCTTAACGTCACTAGCTGACGAGGCATCACCAGCATGACCAGCAGAGGCCGATGACGTGGAATACCACATTTCTAAGACCTTGGGAATACCAGGGAAATCCCTTAGAAAGTAGCTACCCTTACAAAGACTACAAGGGAATTTGGGTTTCAGATTCTTCGTTTTAACCTTATCTACCTTATCAACACTCCCAGTACTATTAACAGTAGTTGGTTGCCTAGATATAACATTTGATGTAGTTGAAGGCTTGGTCCCTTTCTGGTTCTTCTTCTTCTTATCAATTTGGCTACTCGCTTGAGAGATTTCAATAGGCGAAGAAGGAGAAATGGGAGGATACCTGACGGGCGAAGAAGGAGAAAGGTTGACATGAGGTTGATGTGTGGGTGGTGTGATTACATATGAATCACCTACATTCGATATCACTAGAGTGGAAAACAACCATACCGGTAACCCAATTGTGAGACCTGAAAGGCTCAAAGTAGCGATGTAAGGAGGACCAATGTTTTTGTAAGAAGAAAAAANTATGGATGACTCTCGAGGAAGATAATTTCCTTGAACATTGAGGCACAACAATAGAAATTTGACATGGACGAAAACTTGATGATGTAGTGGATGCTTTGAATTTTGTCACATGACCCAAAGGAGTAAAAGAAACTCATAGGATTAGCTCAGTGCATAGGTTCAGTGGATTAAAATGCATGCAAAGCCAAAGTGTCGTGTTCAAGGGTGATCGTAAGAGTTACTGGTAATGTTCTCAAAAACTGCTTGGCTTGCTTCCTTCAATTTCCCCCCCATCCAGTAGACGAGTACCTCTTTTTGGTTTAACGAGCTTGAGGAGGGTAACACATGCTCAATATAACTCTCCTTCGGTAAGTTCCTCTTCCTTTCTTTAACGAATTGGAATAAGTAAGGGTTCGATCAAGTATGGTCCCTTCAATGTATGATCGTTTAACAAGTCAGAGAAGGTAAAATCAATGATTTTTCATATTTAGAGAGTCTGAAAATGACTTAAAGATGACTCCAATGTGGTCCTTTTTCATAATATTAGTCTTGCCAGGATGAAAAAGAGATAAGTTATCACTCGAAAGATGCCCTTTCAAACCTTTTAACAAGTGGGAAAGAAAGAAAGATCACTCAACAATCTTTTCATGTTTAGAGAGTCTGAAAAGAGCTTAAAGATGAATCTAGGGGGTTTCTTTTTCGTATAACCTTTACGAGTTGTAAAAAGTAATGAGAGTATGCTCGGTTAAATTCTCATGTTTTTATGAGCATGAGAAAGAAAAAAGACTAATATCGGTATGCCCCCAGCTTGAAAATCTAGTGGTTTAACTCCAGAATGATCATCAAAGGCTAGAGACATGCCCCCCAAGCTTCAATTCATTCACTGACTTTGAGGTTGTCACCAATTTTTGTACTAGATGGAGAAAAAGGATAATCGTTGATGAAAAGAAGGTTCAAATATGGGATCTAACGAAAGACTCGACTCGACATCTATGAGATCTGGTGAAAGACTCGACCTGACAGGAGAGGTGACTGTTTCATTTTTTAAGGAGATTAACATAGGAAAAGAACAATAATCAAGGCTCCAGGTTCAATTCCCACTTTTCTCTTTCATTTTTTAATGAGCTTGCTACAGAGAACAGAAACTATGCTCATATCTTTTGTTTCATTTTTTAATGAGATTTCCATAAAGAACATAAAATATGCTCATGGCTTCTGTTTCATTTTTTAACGAGCTTTCGACAGAAAAAAGAAACTATGGTTGTGGACTCTTCTTGATCATGGCTTCCAAGAGGATAATTCTTTGGAAGGACACCATGTCAAGGGACAAAACTCGATCATGGATTTTAAGATATCTTCATTGGATGGAAGAATAATGATCTAGAAGGAACACATGTCGAGGGCCGCAACATGGGTAAGGAGATAAAACTCCAATAGCCCTATTGAAGAGATCACCATGTCAACTACCAGATCTAATTCATCAAAACTTGAAGTCATGGGTGAAAATGCCACATAATTGACATGTGGAAGAGGTGATACCGATTGCATATAAGGCCCGTTTAGGGAGTTCATTGGGTTGATGGTCAAGTCAGGGCCAACAAACGAAAGTTGATCAATAGTCACCATTCTTCCATCATGCGGGAAAGATATCACATAGAAAAAAGTGGACACAATACCTTTCATGGCATAGACATAATCTCTCCCAAGGAATAAATCGAAATCCAAGGGGTCATGGACTACCATAACATCAATAAAGATAGTTTCCCCTCCCAAAGTTACCTGAAAATGAGGAAGGATCCATAAAAGTTGATTGGTTCTTTTGTTAAAAGAGAATAGGGTCTGGGTAGCCAACAAAAGCTTATGATAACCTAAAGCTTGTCATGCAATAGAGGACAAAATACTAACGGATGAACCTTCATCTATGGGTGCATGAGGAACGTCCCGACCACAAACTTTTACTGTAATCTTGAAGGGCATGTGAGAGGGAAGATGAGGTCCAGTTATTACACCCCTATCAAAAAGGATGTCCTCATTACTTGGAAGGGTTTTCGTAGGAGAAGGAGGAAATCCCCTTGGCACGATAGATCTTGTTCCAATGAGAAAAACATGGGTAGAATCGGGTTTAATCTCTAGTGGGAGAGTAGGATTGAGCGATGATGAGATCGAATCGACCACCTTGGCACACTTCAGAGGAAGAGTGGAGTTGATCGATGATCTAACCGAAGCAACCACTTTGGCACTCTTCGGATGAAGGCTCGGACTGACTGATGGAGGGACTCGATCAATCACTTTAGCACTTGTCAGAGGAGGACTGGGATTGACCTATGACGGATTTGGTTCGACCACTTTGAAACTCTTCAGATGAAGGGTGGGGATGACCAATGACACGACTGGATCAGTCACTTGGGTTTCATTTTCCAGATGAAAAGTGGGGTTTATCGATGACAGAACTGGATCAACTACTTTGGTGAGTGGTTCAACCGAGGATGAAACTAGATTGACCACCTGATCAACCAGATTGACCAGGGATGGAACCAGATTGACCAGTCCATCAACTAACGATGGGTTGGGAGAAATATTGTGATAACATTTTGGAAGTTGAATTTTTTCCAAAAGAGAAGAATCCTCATCCATATGAGGGAAAAGGTGAGAATAATTATCACATTTGCATAACATGCAAGGGAATTTGACAATTATTTTATTCTTACCAACCTTAACGTCACTAGCTGACGAGGCATCACCAGCATGACCAGCAGAGGCCGATGACGTGGAATACCACATTTCTAAGACCTTGGGAATACCAGGGAAATCCCTTAGAAAGTAGCTACCCTTACAAAGACTACAAGGGAATTTGGGTTTCAGATTCTTCGTTTTAACCTTATCTACCTTATCAACACTCCCAGTACTATTAACAGTAGTTGGTTGCCTAGATATAACATTTGATGTAGTTGAAGGCTTGGTCCCTTTCTGGTTCTTCTTCTTCTTATCAATTTGGCTACTCGCTTGAGAGATTTCAATAGGCGAAGAAGGAGAAATGGGAGGATACCTGACGGGCGAAGAAGGAGAAAGGTTGACATGAGGTTGATGTGTGGGTGGTGTGATTACATATGAATCACCTACATTCGATATCACTAGAGTGGAAAACAACCATACCGGTAACCCAATTGTGAGACCTGAAAGGCTCAAAGTAGCGATGTAAGGAGGACCAATGTTTTTGTAAGAAGAAAAAACAAAGGGTTCCCCTGGCAAAGGGGGTCCTTCATTGGTCATCCCGGGAACTGATGCCATAAAAATAAATCTCCAACCTATATTCTTCTAGGGAGAACAAACAGCACATGCTAAAAATCTAGTAAGCAAGCAAGCGAACAAAACCTTCTCACAATGACCACACTAGTTGGTGATGAAATCCAATGTCGCGGGAACAAAGTAAGAAGGGGTTGAGATAGAGAAAGTGGAAAAGTTATGTTGAAGACCTTCTTAATGGACTTACACCCTAGTACAAACTCCCACACATAATCATGGGTATACCTTCCAAGGAACCGGAGTGAGTTTGGCCAATGTCGATTCCAGGTACTGTGAAGACTTTCCCCTCCACAATCACCTTGTGTAAAGACCCTAAAGAGATAGGCCACTAAGGTTACCAACTACAACAATGATGCCTGGGGAAATGGTCGACATTCTGATCCACGCGCAAGGGGAGGGTATCTAGCCCGAAATCAACTTGAAAGGCTTCCACTCATCATTGTGGGTATACCTTCAAGAAACCCCCATAATACGTACAATATCTACACCAAGACTAACAAAGAAGAGTGAGTACTCTGTCAGTCTTAATGCGACCTCGTGATTGACCCTTGTGTGAGAAGGGCTTCCCAAGACAAAATGCAGCAATTAGATTTCACTGCTCCCTAACACAAGATCCTATGTTTGTTTTCATATTTGGAAAGTTATCTTTCACACCTATTCCAAAGCCCTACAACTAATCTAATGTAGGTTTGCTACCAAAAAATGTAAAAATGTCTAATCAATTTTAGTTTAGCATTTGATTTTTAAAGTTGTTGTTACTCAAAAGGAAAATGGTGTGGACAATATGGTGTTTTGACCGACTTGAAAGTTATGAAAATATATGAAGATGCAATATTTTCATGTCGATGAAAACTATGCTACGAGAAGGAGAAACATTCATCATTTTTAGATGCACAATGTCCCAAAATGTCAAAAAACATGCAATTCTGCTACTTTAAACACAAACATTAAAGGAAGATAATAAAATGCAGAGAAGAATCCAAGAAAAGATAAGGAGAATAGAGAAACCACTCAAAACTTAATTGCTTGGGAAGATGACCTAAAAGATAAAATGGAATGGTGCATAGACCTTTGAATCTCCTTACAAATTTTTTCACTCATTCAGATAAATGAGAAGAAAACAATAAGTTGACTCTAAATCAACAAAGACAAAGAGTGACTTCTAGGTAAGGAGGAAAAATGTCAAAATTCCAGACAAAAGGTTATNAGAGTCTGAAAATGACTTAAAGATGACTCCAATGTGGTCCTTTTTCATAATATTAGTCTTGCCAGGATGAAAAAGAGATAAGTTATCACTCGAAAGATGCCCTTTCAAACCTTTTAACAAGTGGGAAAGAAAGAAAGATCACTCAACAATCTTTTCATGTTTAGAGAGTCTGAAAAGAGCTTAAAGATGAATCTAGGGGGTTTCTTTTTCGTATAACCTTTACGAGTTGTAAAAAGTAATGAGAGTATGCTCGGTTAAATTCTCATGTTTTTATGAGCATGAGAAAGAAAAAAGACTAATATCGGTATGCCCCCAGCTTGAAAATCTAGTGGTTTAACTCCAGAATGATCATCAAAGGCTAGAGACATGCCCCCCAAGCTTCAATTCATTCACTGACTTTGAGGTTGTCACCAATTTTTGTACTAGATGGAGAAAAAGGATAATCGTTGATGAAAAGAAGGTTCAAATATGGGATCTAACGAAAGACTCGACTCGACATCTATGAGATCTGGTGAAAGACTCGACCTGACAGGAGAGGTGACTGTTTCATTTTTTAAGGAGATTAACATAGGAAAAGAACAATAATCAAGGCTCCAGGTTCAATTCCCACTTTTCTCTTTCATTTTTTAATGAGCTTGCTACAGAGAACAGAAACTATGCTCATATCTTTTGTTTCATTTTTTAATGAGATTTCCATAAAGAACATAAAATATGCTCATGGCTTCTGTTTCATTTTTTAACGAGCTTTCGACAGAAAAAAGAAACTATGGTTGTGGACTCTTCTTGATCATGGCTTCCAAGAGGATAATTCTTTGGAAGGACACCATGTCAAGGGACAAAACTCGATCATGGATTTTAAGATATCTTCATTGGATGGAAGAATAATGATCTAGAAGGAACACATGTCGAGGGCCGCAACATGGGTAAGGAGATAAAACTCCAATAGCCCTATTGAAGAGATCACCATGTCAACTACCAGATCTAATTCATCAAAACTTGAAGTCATGGGTGAAAATGCCACATAATTGACATGTGGAAGAGGTGATACCGATTGCATATAAGGCCCGTTTAGGGAGTTCATTGGGTTGATGGTCAAGTCAGGGCCAACAAACGAAAGTTGATCAATAGTCACCATTCTTCCATCATGCGGGAAAGATATCACATAGAAAAAAGTGGACACAATACCTTTCATGGCATAGACATAATCTCTCCCAAGGAATAAATCGAAATCCAAGGGGTCATGGACTACCATAACATCAATAAAGATAGTTTCCCCTCCCAAAGTTACCTGAAAATGAGGAAGGATCCATAAAAGTTGATTGGTTCTTTTGTTAAAAGAGAATAGGGTCTGGGTAGCCAACAAAAGCTTATGATAACCTAAAGCTTGTCATGCAATAGAGGACAAAATACTAACGGATGAACCTTCATCTATGGGTGCATGAGGAACGTCCCGACCACAAACTTTTACTGTAATCTTGAAGGGCATGTGAGAGGGAAGATGAGGTCCAGTTATTACACCCCTATCAAAAAGGATGTCCTCATTACTTGGAAGGGTTTTCGTAGGAGAAGGAGGAAATCCCCTTGGCACGATAGATCTTGTTCCAATGAGAAAAACATGGGTAGAATCGGGTTTAATCTCTAGTGGGAGAGTAGGATTGAGCGATGATGAGATCGAATCGACCACCTTGGCACACTTCAGAGGAAGAGTGGAGTTGATCGATGATCTAACCGAAGCAACCACTTTGGCACTCTTCGGATGAAGGCTCGGACTGACTGATGGAGGGACTCGATCAATCACTTTAGCACTTGTCAGAGGAGGACTGGGATTGACCTATGACGGATTTGGTTCGACCACTTTGAAACTCTTCAGATGAAGGGTGGGGATGACCAATGACACGACTGGATCAGTCACTTGGGTTTCATTTTCCAGATGAAAAGTGGGGTTTATCGATGACAGAACTGGATCAACTACTTTGGTGAGTGGTTCAACCGAGGATGAAACTAGATTGACCACCTGATCAACCAGATTGACCAGGGATGGAACCAGATTGACCAGTCCATCAACTAACGATGGGTTGGGAGAAATATTGTGATAACATTTTGGAAGTTGAATTTTTTCCAAAAGAGAAGAATCCTCATCCATATGAGGGAAAAGGTGAGAATAATTATCACATTTGCATAACATGCAAGGGAATTTGACAATTATTTTATTCTTACCAACCTTAACGTCACTAGCTGACGAGGCATCACCAGCATGACCAGCAGAGGCCGATGACGTGGAATACCACATTTCTAAGACCTTGGGAATACCAGGGAAATCCCTTAGAAAGTAGCTACCCTTACAAAGACTACAAGGGAATTTGGGTTTCAGATTCTTCGTTTTAACCTTATCTACCTTATCAACACTCCCAGTACTATTAACAGTAGTTGGTTGCCTAGATATAACATTTGATGTAGTTGAAGGCTTGGTCCCTTTCTGGTTCTTCTTCTTCTTATCAATTTGGCTACTCGCTTGAGAGATTTCAATAGGCGAAGAAGGAGAAATGGGAGGATACCTGACGGGCGAAGAAGGAGAAAGGTTGACATGAGGTTGATGTGTGGGTGGTGTGATTACATATGAATCACCTACATTCGATATCACTAGAGTGGAAAACAACCATACCGGTAACCCAATTGTGAGACCTGAAAGGCTCAAAGTAGCGATGTAAGGAGGACCAATGTTTTTGTAAGAAGAAAAAAAAAAGGGTTCCCCTCGCAAAGGGGGTCCTTCATTGGTCATCCCGGGAACTGATGCCATAAAAATAAATCTCTAACCTATATTCTTCTAGGGAGAACAAACAACACACGCTAAAAATCTAGTAAGCAAGCAAGCGAACAAAACCTTCTCACAATGACCACACTAGTTGGTGATGAAATCCAACGTCGCGGGAACAAAGTAAGAAGGGGTTGAGATAGAGAAAGTGGAAAAGTTACGTTGAAGACCTTCTTAATGGACTTACACCCTAGTACAAACTCCCACACATAATCATGGGTATACCCTCCAAGGAACCGGAGTGAGTTTGGCCAATGTCGATTCCAGGTACTGTGAAGACTTTCCCCTCCACAATCACCTTGTGTAAAGACCCTAAAGAGATAGGACACTAAGGTTACCAACTACAACAATGATGCCTGGGGAAACGGTCGACATTCTGATCCACACGCAAGGGGAGGGTATCTAGCCCGAAATCAACTTGAAAGGCTTCCACTCATCATTGTGGGTATACCTTCAAGCAACCCCCATAATACGTAAAATATCTACACCAAGACTAACAAAGAAGAGTGAGTACTCTGTCAGTCTTAATGCGACCTCGTGATTGACCCTTGTGTGAGAAGGGCTTCCCAGGACAAAATGCAGCAATTAGATTTCACTGCTCCCTAACACAAGATCCTATGTTTGTTTTCATATTTGGAAAGTTATCTTTCACACCTATTCCAAAGCCCTACAACTAATCTAATGTAGGTTTGCTACCAAAAAATGTAAAAATGTCTAATCAATTTTAGTTTAGCATTTGATTTTTAAAGTTGTTGTTACTCAAAAGGAAAATGGTGTGGACAATATGGTGTTTTGACCGACTTGAAAGTTATGAAAATATATGAAGATGCAATATTTTCATGTCGATGAAAACTATGCTACGAGAAGGAGAAACATTCATCATTTTTAGATGCACAATGTCCCAAAATGTCAAAAAACATGCAATTCTGCTACTTTAAACACAAACATTAAAGGAAGATAATAAAATGCAGAGAAGAATCCAAGAAAAGATAAGGAGAATAGAGAAACCACTCAAAACTTAATTGCTTGGGAAGATGACCTAAAAGATAAAATGGAATGGTGCATAGACCTTTGAATCTCCTTACAAATTTTTTCACTCATTCAGATAAATGAGAAGAAAACAATAAGTTGACTCTAAATCAACAAAGACAAAGAGTGACTTCTAGGTAAGGAGGAAAAATGTCAAAATTCCAGACAAAAGGTTATCAATTCTTAGAAAGAATACTGTTGAAGGCCAAGATAAAGATAAACTGAGATGATAAGACCCCGAGCAAGTGCCAAAAGCAAAAATTGAACCTTAGAGAATGATACCCTAAAGGATTTTGCACAGAAAAGGGGCAATGATCTAGTGTAAGGGGAACCAGAGAATTCCAACGCTCTATGTAAACCTAGTAGGGAGCGCCAGCGCTTTGGTGGCAACGGTAAGGGGGCACTGGCCTCTAAAAAATTCAGAAAAATTGCCCAGAAAGTAAAAAAATCAAGCAAACTCAGTCAATCATCTTGGAGGTGATGACATCAAGATCCAATCAATCAGATCTAAGAATCAAAGACAGTATGGAGAATTTCAAGAAGTGGGCAAAGGTCCAAAACAATATCTAGGAAAGGAAACAAAAATCAAAGATCCTCCCCAGTGGAGTTGCCAATTTCTGTTACAGGTGAATCCTCATGTGGACAAGCGGATTCCCTCTTGGTATCTAGACCCCTAAGACCAAGACCTAAATGGTGCTATCATTTTTCACTGACATCCTTTTAGATCTAATTAATCTATTGAATGAAGAGGAAGAAGAAAAGTGTACCTTTTTAAATGGTGTTTGTCCTCGCAAAGTCCAAGTTGAGCTTCAATCCCAAACTCCTCGATAGGTCCTGCAGAACAAGCAAAGATACAACAAGCTTCCTATTCTACTGATATTATCTCAAATAGAGATATATTTACTGAAGACAAGTTCATGTGGAACAAACATAAACTTGAAAGAAACAGGCCAAGCATGTATGTATATTAATGAGAACAAATGAAGAGTACTTACAATCCTCTGATGAAGGTGCAACATTTTATTTCATCTCTCCTTGTCCAACCCCTTTGCTCAAGTAATCTACACCAATTATGATTCAATGGCATCTCACTTATGGGATCATAAGTTTGGTGTAATCCTCAATCTCCATCATGTATTGTATGCTGCCTATGAGATCAAAGGTTTTGTACTTCCAATCTTTGCATGTCTCTTTCACCATGAGAAGGCCTCCTTATATAAGCTTAGAGAGACCCAACCACTTGAGAGATATTTGGGATAAGTTGAGGATTCCTTTCCTTCAGTTGTGAATATTCCCTAAGATCATTCCTTGAACTTATATTCGAATCCAACCAACTTTAGAGATTGAGGGGATTCTTCCCTAATTTATCTCAACAAACCAAATTTCGTCGATGAAGGGTAGCATTCCCCCAAAAGGATGCACAGATCATTTCAACGCTCCCCCAAAGAAGGCTAGTGAGCGTTAGCGCTCCATGACAGTGGGTAGGGGAGCGTTGCCTTCCAAAAATAATTTTTAAGTAGTTTTTTCAGTGGCAAAAGGCTTCTACTCCTTGTCAAGTGATTTCTCATCTTCAAAACTAGTATTTGAGGTGTCTTAAGTGTCCTTATGATGTCGTTAGAGGCACGACATAGGAAAGATGACAGTATGATTTTTTTGACACTTGTGGTCAAGATGTGACACTTGCGGAGAAGATGCGACACTTACAACACTTGTAATGCCGACACTTGTGACACAATTGAAGTGAGTAATTTTGATGTGTAACAGATGTCCATACTTGTTTAATGATTAGATTGGTTGTCCCTTACATGTTTGTGTTTTTAATCAATTGAGGAACTATATGGGTCTAGGCATGCTTTGTACATGCGAATTCTAGAGCCTCCTGTATTGGCTCGAGTTAAATGAATGAAACTATCACTTTGTAGACCATATGCACAATTACATTTATACATATCTATAGTTCTGGTTGTATTGGGTTCCCTAGAAAAAGGGAGACAAAGTCATATAAAATAATCGACAACCCCTGAGTAGAACGAAACGAAGGAGGAGACCAAGAAGGTTTGGTAAACCCTTGATAAGGGACCTCGAAGGATCCCTGAGTGGTAAAGCCCAAATATGGGCTATTAGTCAAGGAAAATCCTTGATGACAACCTAAAAAAACATGTCTAAGTCCAATTTGGACTGTTACACCTGAGAGAACCACATGTTTAGGCTTGAAAGAATAATAATCATGGATTTGACTTAACAATAAGATCTATACTATAGATCATGATATATCTCTATCGTTAATTCATAAGTGGTGAGAATAAATCCCATCCATCGATCTAGTGTAATACAAGATCTCGACCCTTTGTTAAGGTAGGATATGACGCCTGTAGAAGGAAAACTCTTAATCAATAAGGATCGTTGATCTATCATAGGGATAAGGGATGAATATCGATTGTTGAGGTTGAGTGAGAGGGAAATTGTTCCATCTTCGGGTTCCATGCCTTAACCTATAAGGGAGAAAAGAGAGAAGGTGATGTCATCGTGACATGTCATGCCTACATGGAAACCAACGTGTCTGGAGGATGATAGGTGTCGGTACTTGGTTTTTAAAGTGGAAAAACGTGGGACCTGTTTAGGCCCATGTCTTTGCAACGTTTCATTAGTCATTGATCATTTCTTTTGCAATTTGATAGATACCAACCGTTCATCATAGAAGGTTGGTCAAAGTGAGTGGTAGTCTTGGTGGGGAAGGAAATCTAACAGAGAGACTCCAAGAGTCAATGAGATTCATTGATCAAGATATGGGTGAGGTAGAAATTGAGTTGTATATTAAATGGGATCATTCTCATGTGAGGAAAAATAAAGGGGAAGTGACATTAGCATGATGTGTGGTGCCAAAGTGGTAGTCAGCGTGTCCCAAAGGATGACATGTGTCACCCTGAAATTTGTAGGAAGGGCCAAGTGGGAGTCTGTGTTGGTATTAAACTCTAAAAAATTTGTCAATCAAGGCTTGCACCATGTGTCATGATGACTTCGAACCTATAAGAGATAATTTGTGGGAAGATGAATGACACGTTTCAGGTGGCGAGTGTGTGATGTGTCTTGCAGAGATAGTGCCATGTGTCAACATGACTCAGTATCTTGAGACAGAACTCTGTGTTGAGCGATGTATGATACGCATCATGCGAATTGGTTGGTAATGGAAGACCCACATGTCATGATAGGTGGCAGTTAACGTGTCCTCTGAGACAATGCATGTTGACAGTTGATTAGTTGATGGGATCAAAGTAGACTCGGTTAGGAAACAATTCCTTTAGGTATTCAGCTTAAATCTCAACCGTTGATTAGGGGGGGAATAATGATCCCCATCATCCATGAGAGAGGGCATGTTAGAGGATTTGAACTACCAGAACCAGTGCACTCTAATAGGAGATCTCCGAGAACAATATGTAGTCCATGGATCTGTCATGGACGAGGAAACTCTGAGAGTACATATGGACCGTTGATCTGTCATGATCGAAGGAAATATGAAAGAATATATAGATCATCAATCTGCTACCAAAGGACTTAAGAGGATGATGTGGATGGTGCCATGTGTCTAGCATAGAAGGTGCCATGTGACATAGTGATCTCACACTTGTAGGTAAACTTCAATGGGAAATATGAATACCACGTGTCATGTGGTGATGGTGCCATGTGTCATGTAGAGATGTCATTATGGGTCAAGAGGATTTGGCACATGTACATGAACACCTAAGAGGATTTGGGTCATTCATAAAAGTTTGAAAGGTTTGAAAGTTCGTGTGTTGACCAAAAATGTCAACGATAATATAGGTATAAATGACACAATGAGAGCTTTCAGTTTTTTGTTGGACAAGGGAGATCTCCATCGTTTATTTCCTCGACATTTGTTTGAGAGAGGTGGATGTCACGATGAAGTGAGCATGCCAACAATGTAGTCAGCGTGGCTAAGTAGTGACAAATTCCACTACATGAATGGTCAATGGAAAAGGTGGGTCGCATTAAACAAGGAGATCCTTCGAGCCTTTGTTTTTTTTCCAGGGTGTTGGATCTGCAGGTTAGTTAATTTGGACCATTGATCCAAGCATAATGTCATCATGGTTCAAAGGGGACCTTTTAGGAATTGTTAAGAAACACCAATGTCGATGAAAGGAGGAGTGATCTCGACCATCAGTCGGAGTGGGATTTAGACACGATCTGAACTGTTGATTTATCGTGGTTCACACCGTCATCTTGGGAGGTGAGAACAAAACGAGCAATTAACCATTCTACAAGTTGGTGTCATCGACTTACTGAGAGTCATAATATGATTGACATGAGGACCATCAGATCTAGGATATGCCCGATTAATGGATTGTCATTGGAACATTCAGTTGGCTTCTTTGTAACCCATGGGAGTAAAATCTTGATGATGATGACGTGAGATTTTGTGGGATGGAAACCATGGATCGATGAACCACATGGAAAGAACCACTTTATAGACATGATTATTCCATGTCATATGAAACATGGGATAGGAAACCATGTGGATGTCTTGTGGCAGTGAGGTGGTCGTTGGCTAATGAGGGCCAAGAACTTTTGAAAGACATAACTTTTGATCCAGAGCTAGGTTTGGAGCGTAGTGACAGTATTTGGAAATATCTTGATGATCATAAGACAATGGTGCCCTTGAGAAGAGGCTTTGAGATGATTGAGAAAATGAAAACTTTTAATACCCAATCCTTTAAGAGGGTACTTAGGGGGTTGGGTGTGTTAGAAAGTGGTATTAGAGTAGGGTACAAAACTAGGCATGGATGGGCTAGATATCATTCAAAGGAATGATATAATAAGGCCAATATGAGCCATTTAGAAATAGTTTATATACATTTAAAATATTTTTTGTTATGTGCACAAATTCCTTTAGGAGGATAGCATATTGAAATTACACCTTGGAAACTCTTGTTGAATTGCAACATAAGAATCATGTTGTTCTTTTCTCAAATTAATAACTGTTCTTATAACAATATGAATAAGTTGATAGGATTAATGGTAAGATCGAAATGAAAAGAGGGGGAAAATGGTAGAATCTTATTATAGGATTGTATGAGTGAACTGATGGTTGTAATATTGTCTGTAAGTATAGACTATTAGAGCCCTGGCCATTGGGATTGTTTTTTATATAAGGGATAAGAAACTTATCGAGAATTCCTTGTGGAATTTAGTAGGGATTGATGGAACCCTTGGAAATAATAATTATTGCTTAAAAAAAAGACTAAACCCTGTATGTGAATTTCCTCATGATTAGAAGACTAATGGGAAACTTGTAAGGTTAGTTTGTCTACCTATGAAAATTTGTTTATGGAATAATCTAGTTAAGCAAAAGAAGAAAGGGTTTGTTGGACTGTTGCTAGTCCTCATAGAAGAGGCATATGCCTACTAACCTAAGGTCATGATTGTGTATGCAAATGCAAATAGAATATAGTTAGAATACATCTGTAATTGTAAGCATGGGTAGAAATACTTAGTGCACAAGGATATGTTGGAATGCATATGACAAAAAAATAACATGCATATAACATGCATATAGGCTCATTATGGTTTGTAATTAGATGTATAATCTGGTGTTTTCATAGATCATAAGGCTAGTGATGATATAATAATATCAGCCTAAGTAAAAGGTTGATGATGTTGATTGCACACTATGAGGATAAGGTAGAATGATCAATAAAGTGTTGTTAATGCTATTGTATATAACCCTATGAGGGTGAGATAGGATGTTTGATGAAGGAATGATATAGAGATTGGTAAAGGAAGTACTAGATCATGTACCGGTAACCAATAGGTTTGATTGACATATAAAAGTGGATAGTAGACAAATATGTATGGCTTGGTAGGAAAAGGGAATCGAAAAAAAATGAAAAAAGATTCCCTCTATAGAGGTCTATTTGTTAAAATATTCTATGTGCTCATTTAACAATAGACAATACAACAATATTTCCACCCAACCATAGGCACACAACCGCCCTCGAGCAATTTAACCTTTTCTATATATAATGATTTCGGAAAGACACACTAGAACCAATAGATAAATGTGAGCTGCAAAAGTAGCACGAGATGGAACCAAAAAACAACATCCAACTGCAGCAACAACAAAATACAAGGAGAGCACACCTTCTCCAAGGGTAGTGCACAAGAGAGAGAGTCTCGACAACCATAGAACAAGAACAATACTTAATTGGAGTAGTTGCAGTTGTAGATCAAGTTGTAGTTGCAAAACCAGATTTGGACTGTAGATCAGGATAGATCTTTATCATTAATTGTTAAGTGATGAGAATACATCTCAACAATTGATCTGATATAATAAAAGGTATTGGCCCTTCATTGGAGTAGGCTATGATGCCTATAGAAGACAAAATCAGAATCAACAAGTATCGTTGATCTATCGGAGGTTTGAGGGATGAATATCGACCATTGAGGTTGAGTAAGACATAAATGGTTCCAGCTCCAGGTTCCATGCCTTACCCTATAAGGGAGAAGATGGAGAATGTGACGTCAGTGTGACATGTCATACCTACATGGTATCCAACATGTCTGGAGGATGATAGGTGTCATCACCTAGTTCATCAAGAGGAAAAAGGTGGGCCCGGTTTGGGCCTAGGCCTTTTGAAGGTTTCCTTAATCATCAATTATTGGTTTTGCAGATCAACAGATCTCAACCATTCATCAAAGAGGGCTAGTTGGAGTGAGTGGTTTTCTCGGTGTGGAAGGAACTTTGATAGAGAGTCTCTGAGTGTCAACAAGAACCATTGATTAGGATATGGGCAAGGTCAAACCTCAACCATAGATCAAAGGGAGTATTCTCATGCGAGGAAAAATAAAGGAGAACTGACGTCAACATGATGTGTCATGCTAGCGTGTCCCAAAGGATGATATGTGCCATCTTAAAATTCATAGGAAGGGCCGAGTGGGAGTCCATGTCGGTATTAAACTCTAGAACATATGTCAAGTAAGGGTTGTGCCATGTGTCATGATGACTTGGCACCTATAAGCGAGAATACATGGAAAGACGAATGACAAGTGTAAGGTGGTGAGAGTGCCACGTGTATGGCAAAGATTGTGCCATGTGTAAACATGACTCAGGTTTTTGAGACAAAACTCTATGTTGAGTGATGTATTCCATGTGTCACACCATGTGGTTGGAATTGGAAGGGCTACGTGACATGACAAGTGACAATTAGCATTTTCTCCAAGACAATGTGTGTCGACAAATAATTGGTTGATGGGATGGAAGTAGTCCTAGTTAGGAAAAAAATCCTTTAGGTCATCACCTTAAATCTCAATTGTTGATCGAAGGGGAAAATAATGATCCCTATCATCCATCGGAGTGGGCCTATAAGAGGATTTTGAACTACTAGAACATGTGCACTCTAACACGAAATCTCTGAGAGCCAATCTAGACCGTTGATCTATCATGGATGGGGAAACTCTAGGAGAAGATCTGGATTGTTGATCTGTCATGATAGAAGGAACTCGAAAATGAGATCTAGACCATTGATCTCCTACTAAAGGGCTTAAGAGGATGATGTGGATGCTGCCACATGTCGAGAATAGAAGGTGCCATGTCACATAGCGATATAACACTTGTAGGTAAAATTTTGTGGGAAATATGAATACCACATTTAAGGTGGCGATGGTGCCACGTGTCATGCACAAACATTGTCACATGTTAAGAGGATTAGGCACATGTAAGTGAAAATTCGAGAGGATCTGGGTTGTTTTCCAAGTTTTAAAGGTTGGCAAGGTCGTGTGTCGACCAATAATGTCAACGACGATATAGGTATCAACAACATCATGAGATTCATTCGTTTGTTGTTGGGTGAGAGAGATATCCATCGTTCATTTCCTTGATATTCATCCGAGAGAGGTAGACTTTATGATGACGTGAGGGTGCCAACATGGAATTTCACATGGTTGAGCAGTTAGAAATGTCACTATGTGATTGGTCGTTGAGAAAGGCGGGTCCCATTAGACAAGGAGGTCCTTGGAGCATTTGTTTTATTTCGAGACATTGGATATGCATGCCAATGAATTTGGATCGTTGATCTAAGTATAATTTTGTAGGGGTTCAAAGGGGACCTTTTAGGCATTGTTAAGAAATGTAAATGAAAACGAAAGGAGGAGTGATATGGTCCATCAATCAGAGTGGGATGTAAACATGTTCTGAACTGTTGATTTGTTGTGGGTCTCATTGTTAGCTTAGGAGGTGAGAATCGATCTAGTAATTAATTGTTGTAGAATTTGGTGTCGTTGAATTACTCAGATTCGTAGGATGATCGACATGAGGACCTTCATATCTAGGATAGGCCCTATTAATGGATCATTGTCAGAACTTTCAGTTGGGATCTTTGTATCCCATGGAAGTAAAATCTTGATGATGACAACATGAGTTCATGTTGGATGGGAACCATGGATCGACGAATCGTGTGGTAAGCGGCACATTGGAGCCACTATTGTGCCACACGTTGGATGACACTTGGGATAGGAAGCCACGTGGATGCTAGGTGACAGTGAATTGGCTTTTGGCCAATGAGGGCCATGAATTTTGGAAA
>JZKD02S1847509.1:0-16313 GCA_000966675.3 Picea glauca
CCTTTCAACATAACACAACCAACAAATATATTAATATATTAGCCCGCCTTTCAAACAAGGAATAAGTGTTGGACAGTTGGCTAGCGCGGATGTGTTAAGACTTTGCATGGGGGGATGTCCCGGGTTCAAACCCGCGGACTCCCAAATCCTTTTATATAAATACAACCATTAACAACCAACCAAATGGGGACACGTGGCGTCCAAGGATTGGGCCACGTGTCTCTTTCTTATTCGCCTCAACTGGACATGTGTCAACCTTCGATTGGACAATCAATCGACCAATACAAATGTGCCACGTCTTCCTTCTGCCACGTCAGCAAGATGGTACGGCCCTCCACGTGGCCGTACGGACTGTACGGACAGGTACAGTCAGCACCCCAATTTTGACATGTTTGACTTGGCGGTAAAATCGCGATATCTCCTCCATACGAACTCCATTTTCGAAAATAAATATACCGCCGGAATCGGGAAAACAAGACGGACGCAATGGCACTGTTTTCATCTCAATCCGAGCACTTTGAAAATTGAGCAAATTTGATCCCCTGATCAGGTTGGATGATATTTCCACAAATCTCCCTCCAACTCCCAAGTGGCCTCCCTAGGACTAAAGTGCTTCCATTGCACCTTTACCTAAGCGACGACTCTGTTTCGAAGTGTTATTTATATCCGGTCCAGAATGCTCAGGGGTTCCACCTGGAACTCGCCTTCGGGTTCCACCTGCACCAAGTTCCAATCAATCATATGAGTAGGTCCATGAATATACTTTTTCAACAAAGAAACATGAAATACATTATGAATTCTTAGATTAGCTGGAAGTGCAAGTTGATATGCTTCAGGTCCAATTTGAGCTAGTATCTCGGAGGGCACAAAAAACCTGGGTGGCATCTTGGCACGATTCCCTAACTGCAGCGAGCGTTTTCAAGCTTTGACCTTCAAGTAAACATGGTCTCCCACTTGAAATTCCAAGTGTCTCATTTTCTGATCTCCATAACTCTTCTGTTTGTCCTGTGCTTCTTTCAACTTCTGTTGTACCTTTCTTACCATGTTCTCCATTTCTTGGAGCATCTCTGATCCAACCATGAGTCTATCAGCTGGGTTATCCTAGCTAATTGGAGTTGTACACTTTCTACCATACAGTATTTCGAAAGCGCTCAACTTAGCCGAAGTTTGGTACCCATTGTTATATGCAAATTCTACCAAGTGCAGGTAGTCTTCCCACTTGCTTGGTTTTGTTCTTATGTACATGCGAAGCATATTCTCTATGATCTGGTTTGTCCTTTCAATCTGTCCATCCATTTGTGGATGATAGCTCGTACTGAAATTCAAGTTAGTGTTTAGTCTTGCAAACAATTCCTTCCAAAAAGAGGATGTAAATTTTACGTCTCTATCTAAAACCACCATTTTAGGAATACCATGCAGTCTAAAAATTTCTTTCATGAATATTTCAGCAACTTTTATAGCTTTAAAAGTAGATTTTATAGGAATAAAGTGTACATACTTACTGAGTTTATCGATTACAACCATGATAGAATCAGTATGTTTCTGAGTTTTAGGCAAACCTGTTATAAATTCTAGTGATATAGTCTCCCATTTCCATTTTGGTACTCGTAATGGTTGTAATAGGCCGGCTGGGTGCTGGTGCTCGGCCTTAACCTGCTGACAATCTTGGCACCTAGCCAATTACTCTATTGTTTCACCCTTCATATTAATCCAGTAAAATATTTTTATGAGTGTTGTTATCGTTTTCTGGTAACCTGGATGGCCACAATACAGTTTCTTTTTTTTATTTTTAAGTAAAAACGTGAATCCTGTTATATTAAACCTTCAGAAAAAGAAATACACTTGACATATAGGTGCCATCTATCCTGCCTATGCAGGAAACCAAGATAGCTTGCCTGTCCACAGTAGCATGCAAAATCAAACACCATGTTTCGCCACCCTTCCCGAAGGAAACCAGGGTGCATATCCATCTTCATCAACAGTTTAGTAAAGCCTGTTCTAATGTTAACTAAGCTAGTAACTAAAGATCTATAGCTCTGATAAACAACAAAAGAAATGGAGTTGGAGACCATATGAAACATAAGAACCTATTCACTGGAGTCCTCACAGCCATCCTTCACCTTGCCATCATTGAAAGGAATGACATAGGGCTGAGCACAGGTGAGGCATTGTCTCTGAGGTGTGGCCCTGGAGTAGGCTGCGTAAAGCATGTCCAAGAGTTGGCTAACGTGGATGGCTCTGAAAATTTGATCATCCACCAGACTGCATACCTCAAAGATCAGGTTCAGGTGCTCCGGTTGTAGGAATGGTGGCGGTGGTGGCGACATTGTTTCAGAATTTGTTTCTTGGTGACCCTGCATCTTCCTCTGCAGCTGCGAGTCGACGTTGCATTCCGGCAGCTCCTCCTCAACCCGGCAAGTGGCGAACTCTACATTCAGAGCGTCGCTGGGGACGTGAGTCTCTTTCAAACTGGGTGGTGGTGTTCCTTCTTCAATGCACGCTGGGGGGTCCCAATTATCCAGAACGATAAACATTCGGCTCTCAGAGAAGTCTGGTGGGATCTCCATGGACGGGATTTCTTCGACGTAAGTTCAAGGGGATGAACTTGTTGCTATGGCTTCACCGCGTCGCTTTCTCTTGGCTAGGTGTAGATCTCTTTCGAAGCGCTTGTGCCTTTTCCTCCTTGAATTAGCCGCGTACTAGTCGGCTCCTCTACGGGGTCTCCCCCTTGCTCATGGCATGGTGAGAGTGAGGGCCAGTGCCAGGATGCCTCCCGTGCTTCGATTCTTGCTCTTCTCGACAAGCTTCAATTTCATTCTGAGAGTTTCAGTAACACAGATAATGACATAAACTATGGCTGTAGGCATTAAATCTGAGAGCTTAATGCGCTGGTTGGTCGGCCTATGCTCACGCGTGAGAGGCCCCATCGATAACCAGAGGCCGACGGAGGTGAGAGCCTTCATAAATGGCTATGGTGTGAGGTGAGAGCCACCATAAATGGCCTCTCCCTTCGTGCCTCCACTTGCCCTTCCTTTCCGCATGGCACCCCATTCGGGGGTGGGAAATCCTTGTTGGCCAGGAGTTGGCATTGTTGGGATATGTCTGAGGGTTCATAGCTTCTAGCATAAAAAGATTATGTGTTCCATTCCCTTTTGGACTCCTTCATTTTCCAGGTAGTCATCCACACCATTTGCCTCCCTCTTAACATGGGAGGGGATGATGATGATGTTGTTCCCGAGTATGCCTTTGAAGTCCTCAAGCATCCCTACTAGTTGCCAACTGGGAGATATTTTTTGTGGATTTCCCCCATGTAGGATCTTGGTGATTAGCTGGATGATGATTTGTGAGTTCCCCTCCAAAATTATTTTGTGGCTGGGCAAGGTTGTTGCAGCTCGAAGGCCCTGTAGTAGGCCAATTATTTCCGCTACATTGTTTGTGGTCTCCCCTAGATACCCTGCTGTCAAAGTTAGAATTTCCCCTTTAGAGATTCTAATCATCGCTTCGTAGCCTGTGGGTCCAGGATTACCATTTGAAGCTCCATCAAAGTTGACTTTTATGAATCCTATTGGGGGGAGAGTCCAGGTGGTTGAGCTAGGGATTCGATTCTTGGGAGCTCTGATTGCCACTGAGTCATTTAGATTGAGTTGCCAACTTTGGAGGGTGCTTAATTCTTCCCGTTTACATTCCTTGTCCCCATCTTGCCAGCTCTTACTTCTAATTGTTTCCTTGATGAGTGTGGAAAATCTGTCCCAGGTTAACTCCAGAGTGGAGTCCTTGGAGTGGAAGATACGTTTGTTTTTCTCCTTCCATATTTTCCAGAGAATAAATCCTAGGAGGAGTTGCCAGATGTAGTTCAGAATGGGGTTGCTAAAAGTGATTGATTCCCAGTTTTCAATAGTGTCTCTGATGTTGCCTCTGTTTTGATTGGATCTGCGCATGATTTGATCCCCCTGGTCCCAGACCTCTTGAATGTAGTGACAACCATTGAAAAGATGCTCATTGGTTTCTTCTTGGCATTGACATAAGACACAGATTGAGGGCCCAATGAATCCTCTTTTCCTGAGGTTATCCCATGTTAGAATTCTATTATGGATGATTAGCCAAAGGAAAGTAGAGACCTTAGGCCAGAGTGCCTTATTCCAAATTTTGCTCCAGATGGTGTCCCTTTCCTGATTGTGTTGATTGCCTTGTAAATAGTAGGCTTATTTTTACCGAGAAATTGCCAAAAGCAGAGTGCCCCCATCTGAGGATGTCTGGCCCCTCCTTAATGGGGATTTTCCTGCATCCTGCTTCATATTGCCAGGCTGACAAGTTTAAGTCACGGGGGATTCCTAGATCTTGGCTGGAGGTCTTCCATTGCCGCGAAGTCTGTCTCGCTTCCAGAGGTTTCCAAAGATCCTTTACCTTTAGTGAAGGGGATTGATTGAGAGCTTGTTGGAGGGGTGTGAGATCTGATAGTTCATTTAGAGGTTTGAGTTGTTGCCACGAGTTCTGCCAGAACCCTGCACTGTCTCCATTATGTATTTCCCAGAAAGCATGTTTCTGTATTATATCTTTGTTTTCCCAAGCTGTGTTCCAAATGTTCGAACCCTGTATTAGAACGTTGTGTCTGATCAGTTGATCAGGCTGCATGGTGGGAGCGTATTTATTCTTCCAGATTTGTGCCCATAATGCATATGGTGTTTTCATCCATCTCCACCATATCTTGGCCCCCAGAATACGGTTTCTTATGCACTTCGTCTAAAACAGTTAATTTTAACTCTATTGAACTTGGTATGTAAAGTCTATTTTTAAATCGTAATAGTCCCTTATTGTCGATACTTAGATTTGGTTTATCTGAGTTTGCGATATTGTTTTGAAATTCTTCCATCACCTTAGTGTAAATTCTGTCGTTAATACTTGTCGTCCTTATTCTTTGTTCCAGATCGCTTTCTTCCCTACTAGTATTTATCTCAAATAACCCATGGACTCTTCTGCTTAAAGCATCTACTACTTTATTTTCCTTACCCTTGATTTGTCTGACCTCGAAGTCGAATTCACTCAAGAAATGACATGTCCTAAATATTGTATTTATTTTTTATAAAAGTCACATTTGTCGAATTTTGCGTATAGTTTGTGTTTCCTTAATGTTTGCAGAACTATTCTTAAGTGTTCATCATGTTCCTCCTTCATTTTAGAATAGACCAGAATATCATCGATAAATACTACTACGAACTTGTCTAAGTACTGACTGAAAATGTTGTTCATCAAGCACATAAATGCGGCTGGTGCGTTAGTGAGTCCGAAAGGTATGACTACTGACTCGTAGTGTCTGTATCTTGTTCAGAAATATTTTTTGTTTATGTCCTCGTCCTTTATACTAACTTGATGATAACCGGATCGTAAATCCAATTTTGAAAAGATCTTGGCCCAACCAACTTGATCAAACAGATCATTTATCCTTGGTAAGGGGTATTTGTTCTTAATTTTCATTTTGTTCAGTTGTCTATAATCGATACATAGTCTTAGAGTACCATCTTTCTTTTTCACAAAGAGGACTGGTGCTCCCCATGGCGAGACATTCATTCTGATATACTCTTTGTCCAACAATTCATGTAATTGTATTTTTAATTCTGTCAGTTCTGGTAGACTCATTCGGTAGGGTGCTTTTGAGATAGGGGTTGATCTGAGTAGTAAGTCTATGGAGAAATCTATTTCCCTTCTAGAAGGTAATTCTGGTATATCATCCACAAACATGTCTCTGAATTCATGTAGGATAGCAAAGTCTTCTAACTTGGGCTTATCTTCTTTTACTAATAGATTCATCACTTGGATGGTGTAAACTTGACATCCCTTTATAATACATTTCTTGAGTTGCATCACTGAAAATTTTCTGACTGATATAGGTTTTGGTATGCCTTGGGCTATTCTAACAGTGCCAAAATTATCTTTATAGCTAAGTATCTTTGTATAACATTCCAGCACTGCTTTGTGTTGTTCCAACCAATCCATCCCGATAATCATATCATAAGATCCTAGTGGTAGGATGTTCAGATTGGTCCTTATATTTTCACCATCTAAAATGAACTCAAGATCAGAAATAAAGTCAACTACTTTCCTTTTAGTACCTGTTGCTAGTTGTACAAGCCATGATTTTGCATGCTTCAGTTTCTTAAGTTTATTCAACTCTACTACATTGAGAGTAATATAACTTAATGTAGCTCTAGGGTCAATTAAAACAGAAATTTGAGTGTCATTGATTTTACCTTAGATTTATACCACCGAGGATTGGTGGTCAGCTTGTCAACCATCTATAGCTGCATTTATCCGATGTAGAATTATGCCCACGTCTCCCACTGTCGAGAATTCTTGCAAATTGTGAACAACAATTTTGTTTGCTGCAATTAAACGTGGACAGTTCCTCCTTAGATGAGGCTCTCCACACTCCCAACACTTTAATGGCTCACAGGAGTTGGCCCCAAACTTATTCATTCCCAGGTTTACCGGTTTACCGCTACCTTGCGTATTCAGATGATTGGAGTGAAAATCCTTCGTCGGGAAACTTTTTGCTGCATTTTGATAAGGAGCTAGCTAATATCCCTTCTTCCACTAGTCCATTTGATCTTGCTTCTTATCCCTCCAGGTCTTGGGAAACTCTACTCGTTGTTTATACTGATCATAGCACATTCATGCTTTCCTGAATACCTCACTCAAGGATTTGGGGCTGTCAAACTCAATTCTGTCTCGGTAGGCCTGTGGTAAACAATTTAACAATCGCTGAATTTTTACCTTATCCTCCTAGATGTACGGTAAGAACTTTAGTAGTTCTAGAAATTTATTTATAAGGTCCTCCATCATCATCTATCTGATTCATAACTCATAAAATTCTTTCGTCTTCCTTTCATAATAGCTTTCAAAAAGGTATTGTTTCTTGAAATACTTCTTAAAGTTAGACCATTCCAACTGTTTCTCCTTTAGGCCCTTTGCCAATTTCAGGTCCTGCCACCAGATGCTGGCCTTCCCCTTCAAATTGTAGATGGCCATTCTTACCTTCATGTTGTTGGAATAGTTGTAGATCTGGAAGTATTTTTTGATATCCAACCACCATGCCTCAACTTCTTCTCTTGTCCGGGATTCTCCGTCAAATGTAGTTGGTTTAATATTTTTAAATTCTCCTTCAAGGTGGTCTACTTGTTTTCTTTTTCTGTCTGGTATAGTTTTGTCCTTAGCTAAAGGTGTCCCTTCAGACGAACTGTCTCCTTTTTCTGTTTCCGATCCAAAATTCTTGGAGGCTCTTTTGCTGACTTCTTCATCATGGTTATCATCTTTTGGGATTTTCTTGGTTACTATACTACCCAACAAGACTTCATTTATCTCTTGTTGTTCCTATTGTGCTTTCTTCTATTTTCATTTTCGGCCTTGAAAATTTGTATTTCAATAATAAGATTCGTCATTGTTTCCAACACCTCCGTGGGTGAGCTTCCATCACTATTCTATCTTGGATCTCCCAGAGGTCCTTGCTACGGATTTCCTTCCATCTTGATTTCTTCACCCTTCTGAGCTTCCATAATTTACAAAAAAAAGAAAGGGCTTTATGTTTGAACCATAAGATTTATTAGTTTTTCATACGTCATAATGTATACTAAGTAGCTAATGTGGCCCTGTTAAGGCCCAGTGTTGTATCTTTTGCTCTGATACCATATGTAATGTACCTCAAATTCACCATAAAAAAGAAATTCTATGACATAATTCAACTTTGTTTAAGCTTAGAATTTAAGAGAAGGTAAGATTCATTTCTGTCCATAATGACATTATTGCACCAGTCTAGTTTACTTCGAAGAGAAAATATTATATGGATAAATTATGTCCATAATTCTATGAATTCCCTTAACTCTCAAACTACTCCAACATACTTATATGTATATAGGCAATATCTAAACTTAGGTCGAAGGAACCTTTGAGGTTCAGAGAGTTAAAGCTCAGGGTTGTGCACAATTGTCGTTAGATCAAAAGGATCTGGGTGCACAGAGTTTAACCTTTGAGAGGTCGCGTAGGAGAGAAACTAAAATGAACAGTGGAGACACTTCGGGGAGAAGTACTGAAGTTTAGAGAGTCGTTGGATCTTTCAGAGCAACGAGGAGATTAAGGCCGAGTGTCTTCCAACACTCTAAGGCGTTGAATTTCACTATTTCAGAGTTTGAGGTTTGTAGCAGCTGGTGATTATAGAGTCGCTACATTGTGAACTCCCGGTTCACGAAATCGCACCAATCGTCGGATATGGAGTGCAGTGGATTGAGAGTCGTTGGATCAAGATACCTGCATGGGGTTCATTCCTTTGGAGGTGCACAGGAAAAAGGATCTGGACCATTAGATCTAGTATTAAGGTCCAATGGTCGTCAGATCCAAAACGAGGTGTGAGGGGTTTAATCCCTGGGAAGCCACACAGAAGGGAATAATAAACGACATAAACTTCGATGAAGAAGTGTTGATTTGTCATGAATCGTCATATCCAGAAAAGGTGAGCGAGATTTAAACCTCGTAACAACAGAAGGCATATGACTCGCCAAGTCCCGATAACATCGAGACCGTCCATTTTGGAGGACAGGTGTCAAAGTTCCAAGCCCACTAGGGGTTTGGACACCGGGAGTTCGAGGAGAAGGAGTTCTGAGACAAGAAGTCCCGGCTCACGAAATTGCGAAACGATCGACAACCTTCTTCAAGGAGGACATGTGGGGAGTGGTCAAGGTTTGGGGAAAATCCTGAAAGGTTGTGGGTCATCGATCCAGTGGGATCGTGGTTGTCGGTTCAAGAGTACTCTGGACTGTTGATCTCTCAAGGGGGAGATTTTGGCATTTCAGGGTCTGGGAGTTCGAAGGAACTAGAATCGTTGCAGCCGGAATCGTGAAATCATGAATCGTGATACCCCGAAAGCAGTCGGAGGAATAACACCAGGTCACAGTGTGGTGGTCACGTGGACGGAGGATAAGGGGTGATCCAAAACCATTAATCCCTTTTCAACATTTCAGCGACCAGGATTTGGAAGGAAAAGAAGTCTGGGATAGCTTGCAATCAGGAGTCCCAAAACCCTGAAATGCGAAAGGTGTGCATTGGTTCAAAACAGAGAATTGCACCGAAAATGGGGCACATGCGTAGATTTTATCAAATGGAATTCAACCATCATCATGGATAGTTGTTTTGACTCGATTCCTTTCTTGGATATTATTTTGATTTTTCATACTTCTTATCTTTTGAATTCCAGAAACTTTACTAAGGTTTAGTTAGGATGTTTTTCGCTACTGTATTTCCGTATTTGTTGTCTGTATAGTCTGAACTTTTATGCATTGCATAGAATTTATGTATTTCCAAAGGCCCACATCTTTTGAATCACATCTCAACAAAAAAAAGGGGGCTCCATAATATTAAACTAATGTACAGGTATCAATTAATATACAAATGTATGCATATAATCCTATTAGATGTGTATCCTGGTCATGCAACAATACTTTAATAATGTTATTACTTTGTTTATCTTATGACAGAGATACACAAATACTCAGTCATTGTCCTTCCTGGTTATACATCGACATTTCTTAGATCATTATCATCATCTAAGGGAACCTATACAAATCAATAAAAAAAAGAAGGGAGTCTGAGATTGTCAAAGTAATCAGTTTTGCACATTTAATTATGCTTTTAATTGCAAGGTTGGATCTTCATGACTGCTAGAATAGTAGCCATTTTGACTATCTTCCATGTGCGCGTATAAAGGCGTGTATTATCATTCTTACTGCAAGGAATTCTCTTTAACTCTCCATTAACATCTGTACTTATTTCTACCTATAAGTATGTATAGACCTATAGCTTTCTCTCTCTATATATATATAACGATTCACTGTCATAGGTATAGTTTCATATTGATTCTAGTTTAATAATTGGAAAACTCAGTTACATGTTACGGTCCTGCATATTTACCTATAGAAATATAAACATGCAAGTATATCTACCTAACTTGGGTCTCATTCTTACACACCAGTAGTTTACACATCAAAGCATAGTTAACACGAAGGATCCCATTTTGTTCTCTATGGTTTATGCCATTAAACAATAGTCTAAATTATGAGATTTCGAATACTTAAAGGTGTACAACCTCATGGCAAACAGGACTCTTAAAAAAAATCGTGCTAAAATCTGCTTAATTAGTTTAATACTTTCATATACAATAATTTATGTACTTGTCATGCCCTGTACACAGTGACTTGTAATATGATCTGTTATTTCTATTATACCTCTATCCCGGATGAATATCCTCTGTTCCTACCAGTCCATTCACTACAGCATTAGAGTTGTTCCTATAACAAATAATTCCTACTATGTTCCTACAGTTTCCTATTACAGGAATGGATTATGACACGATAGATTTCTCCCATGGAAGTACTTCAATACAGAATAAACATTTTCATATCACTAGTATAAATGATTATTTAAAACAGAGAAGGAATAGATCAACATATCTGATCTAGTTTGCAAGAAGGAAAAGGGAACAACCATGTTCCTCCAAACCGTAGAATAGGCAGCAAAAATTTCTTTCCCTATTCACCCCCTAGCCTGACCATGAATCCATGAGGGAGAATTTGGAAGACTCCTCCTCAACAATGTCCACAATTCTAGCAGTTATCTTCTTGCCTCACACTTATTAAGAAATGCTCATAATAGAAAGGAAAATCCATAGTCTCTTTTCTCCGCATAATTGGCAGCATTCGACCTCCTCACATATGCTAATTATCAATTTTTCCCAAGTCTTTTTCCCTCCCTTGCGAATTTTCACAGCTTTCTAAATCCCTAATTTTCAGGGGCTTCCAATGGCCAAATCACTGATCCTCCACTTGTAACAATCATCCTAGGGGTAGTTTCAATGTGTTCCCCTCTCATGGAGTCATGGTCAGCTAAATTCAATATGGTTGTTCCATTTGTCCTCATGCAATCAATATAAAATATTTTGTATTCATACAAGTGTCATAGTCAAATAGTTAGTTGAGCCAAATCAGGTCTCTACCCAACAATCATGTTAATTAATTACAATTAATAAATTCAAAATTCGGAATTGCAAAAATTTTCCAAGTTTGAATTTACTAAAAACGGAATAAATTTCCAATGAATTTAAATTTAAAAACTTTTTTATTTTTGGGGATGTCACATCCTTTCCCCCTTCAGTAAAACACTGTCCTCAGTGTTCGTTCCTTTCTTGGAACAGGGTTGGATGATATTTCCACAAATCTTCCTCCAACTCCCAAGTGACCTCCTCAGGACTAAAGTGCTTCCATTGCACCTTTACCTGAGCGACGACTCTGTTCCGAAGTGCTATTTCTCTCCAGTCCACAATGCGCAGGGGTTCCACCTGGAACTCGCCTTCGGGTTCCACCTGCACCAAGTTCCAATCAATCATATGAGTAGGGTCATGAACATACTTTTTCAACAAAGAAACATGAAATACATTATGAATTCTTGGATTAGTTGGAAATGCAAGTTGATATGCTACGGGTCCAATTCGAGCTAGTATCTCAAAGGGCCCACAAAACCTGGGTGCCATCATGGCAGATTTCCCTAACTTCAGTGAGTTTTTTCAAACTTTGACCTTCAAATAAACATGGTCTCCCACTTGAAATTCCAAGTGCCTCCTTTTCTGATCTGCATAACTCTTATGTCTATCCTGTGCTTCTTTCAAGTTCTGTTGTACCTTTCTTACCATGTTCTCCTTTTCTTGGAGCATCTCTGGTCCAACCATGAGTCTATCAGTCAGGTTATCCCAGTTAATTGGAGTTGTACAATTTCTGCCATACAATATTTCGAAAGGCCTCAACTTAGCCGAAGTTTGGTACCCATTGTTATATGAAAATTCTACCAAGTGCAAGAAGTCTTCTCACTTGCTCGGTTTTGTTCTTACGTACATGCGAAGCATATCCTCTATGATCTGGTTTGTCCTTTCGGTCTGTCCATCCATTTGTGGATGATAGCGCATATTGAAGATCAAGTTAGTGTTTAGTCCTGCACGCAATTCCTTCCAAAAAGTGGATGCAAATTTTATGTCTCTATCTGAAACCACCATTTTAGGAATACCATGCAGTCTAAAAAACAATTAATGAATATTTCAGCAACATTTATAGCTTTAAAAGTAGATTTTACAGGAATAAAGTGTGAAGACTTACTGAGTTTATCGATTACAACCATGATAGAACATTATGTTTCTGAGTTTTAGGAAAAAATGTTATAAATTCTAGTGATATAGTCTCCCATTTCCATTCTCGTACTGGTAATGGCTGTAATAGGTCGACTGGGTGTTGGTGCTTGTCCTTAACCTGCTGACAATCTTGGCACCTAGACAAGTACTCTGTTGTTTCCCCTTTCATAATAGGCCAGTAAAATAGTTTTGGGAGTCTTGTTATTGTTTTCTAGTAACCTGGATGTCCAGAATATGGTTTCTTATGCACTTTGTCTAAAACAGTTAATTTTAGCTATGTTGAATCTGGTATGTAAAGTCTGTTTTTAAATCGTAATAGTCCCTTCTTGTTGATACTTAGGTCTGGTTTATCTGAGTTTACAATACTGTTTTGAAATTATTCCATCACCTCAGTGTAAATTCCATCGTTAATACTTGTCATCCTTATTATTTGTTCCAGATCGCTTTCATCCCTTCTGATATTTTTCTCCAATAACCCATGGACTCTTCTGCTTAAAATGTCTGCTACTTTATTTTCCTTACCCTTGATATGTTTGACCTCGAAGTCGAATTTGCTCATGAAATGACATGTCCTAAATATTGTATTTCTTTTTTATAAAAGTCACATTGTCGAATTTTGCGTATAGTTTGTGTTTACTTATTGTTTGCATAACTATTCTTAAGTGTTCATTATGTTCCTCCTCCATTTTAGAATAGACTAGAATATCATCGATAAATACTACTACGAACTTGTCTAAGTACTAACTGAAAATGTTGTTCATAAATCACATGAATGTGGTTGGTGTGTTAGTGAGTCCGAAAGGTATGACTACTAACTCGTAGTATTTGTATCTTGTTCGAAACGTTGTTTTGTTAATGTCCTCCTCCTTTATCCTAACTTGATGATAACCAGATCGTAAATCCAATTTTGAAAAGATCTTGGTCCCACCAACTTGATCGAACAGACCATTTATCCTTGGTAAGGGGTATTTTTTCTTAATGGTCATTTTGTTTAGTTGTCTATAATCGATATATAGTCTTAGAGTACCATATTTTTTTTTCACAAAGAGGACTGGTGCTCCCCATGGTGAGACACTCGGTATGATATACTCTTTGTCCAACAATTCCTGTAATTGTATTTTTAATTCTGTCAGTTTTGGTAGACTCATTCGGTAGGGTGCTTTTGAGATAGGGGCTGATCCGGGTAGTAAGTCTATGGAGAAATCTATTTCCCTTCTAGGAGGTAATTCTGGTATATCATCCACAAACATGTCTATGAATTCATGTAGGACAACAAAGTCTTCTAACTTGGGCTTATCTTCTTTTCCTAATAGATTCATCACTTGGATGGCATAAACTTGCATCGCTTTCTAATACATTTCTTGAGTTGCATCGTTGAAACTTGTCTAACTGATACAGGTTTTGGTATGCCTTGGGTCGTTCTAACAATGCCAAAATTATCTTTATAGCCAAGTATCTTTGTATAACAGTCTAGTACTTCTTTGTGTTGTTCCAACCAATCCATCTCGATAATAATATCATAAGATCCTAGTAGTAGGATGTTTATATTGGTCCTTATCTTTTGACCATCTAAGTTGAACTCAAGATCAGAAATAAAGTCAACTACTTTCCTTTTAGTACTTGTTTCTAGTTGTACAAACCATGATTTTGTGTGCTTCAGTTTCTTAAGTTTATTCGACTCTACTACATCGAGAGTAATATAACTTAACATATCTCTAGGGTCAATTAAAACATAAATTCGAGTGTCATTGATTTTACCTTGGATTTCTACCACCGAGGATTGATGGTCAACTTGTCAACCATCTATGGCTAGATTTATTCGATGCAAACTTCTGCCCACGTCTCCCACTGTCGAGGATTCTTGCAAATTGTGAACAATAGTTCTGTTTGATATAATTAAACGTGGAGAGTTCCTACTTTGATGAGGCTCTCCACACTCCCAAAACTTTAATGGCTCACGAGAGTTGTCCCAAAACTTCTTCGTTCCCAGGTTTAGAGGTTTACAACTACCTTGTGTATTCAGATGATTGGAGAGAAAATCCTTCGTTGGGAAACTTTTTGCTGCATTTCGATAAGGAGCTGGTTGGTATCCCTTCTTCCACTGGTCCATTTTATCTTGCTTCTTATCCTTCCAGGTCTTGGGAAAATCTACCTGTTGTTTATACTGATCATAGCACATTCGTGCTTTCCTGAATACCTCACTCAAGGATTTGGGGTTGTAAAACTCAATTCTGTCCCAGTAGGCATGTGGTAAACATCTTAAGAATCGTTGGATTTTTACCTTATCCTCCCAGATGTATGGTACGAACCTTAGTAGTTCTAGAAATTTATTTATAAGGCCCTCCATCATCATTTGTCTAATTTGTAACTCGTAAAATTCTTTCATTTTCCTTTCATAATAGCTTTCAGAAAGTTATTGTTTCTTGAAATACTTCTTAAAGTCGGACCATTCCAACTGTTTCTCCTTTAGGCCCTTGGCCAATTTCAGGTCCTACCACCAGATGTTGGCCTTCCCCTTCAGATTATAGATGGTCATTCTTACCTTCATGTTGCTGGAATAGTTGTAGATCTGGAAGTATTTTTTGATGTCCAACAATCATGCCTCAACTTCTCCTGTACTAGATTCTCCGTCAAAGGTAGATGGTTTAATCTTTTTAAATTCTCCTTCAAGGTGGTCTACCTGTTTTCTTTTTCTGTCTGGTATAGTTTTGTCCTCAACTGAAGGTTTCCCTTTAGATGAACTGTCTCCTTTTTCTGTTTCCAGTCCAGAATTCTTGGAGGCCCTTTTATTGATTTCTTCTTCATTTTTATCATCTTTTGGGATTTTCTTAGTTACTATAATACCCAGCAGGACTTCATTTATCTCTTGTTGTTCCTGATGTGATTTCTTCAATTTTTCATTATCGGCCTTGAAAACTTGTAGTTCAACAATAAGATTCCTCATTGTTTCCAACACCTCTGTGGGTGAGCTTCCATCACTGTTCTATCTTGGATCTCCCAGAGGTCCCTGCTGCGTATTTCCTTCCATCCTGATTTATGCACCCTCCTAAGCTGCCATAGTTTACAAAAAACAAAAAGGGCTTTCTGGTTGAACCATAAGATTTATTTGTTTTTCATACGTCGGAATGTATACTAAGTAGCTAATGTGGCCCTATTCGGGCTTAGTGTTGTAGCTTTTTCTCTGATACCATATGTAATGTACCTCAATTTCACAATTAAAAAAAAAATTGTATGACATAATTCAATTTTGTTTAAGCTTAGAATTTAAGAGAAGGTAAGATTCATTTATATCCGTAATGACATTATTACACCAGTCTAGTTTACTTCGAACATAAAATCTTATGTGGATAAATTCTGTTCATAATTCTATGACTTCCCTTAACTCTCAAACTGCTCCAACATACTTATATGTATATAGGAAATATCTAAACTTAGTTCGAAGGAACCTTTGAGGTTCAAAGAGTTAAAGCTCAGGGTTGTGCACAACTGCCGCTAGATCAAAAGGATTTGGGCGCACAGAGTTTAACCTCTAAGAGGTCGCGCAGGAGAGTAGCTGAAATGAATAGTGGAGACACTTAGAGGAGAAGTACCAAAGTTGCGAGACTCATTGGATCTTGAAGAGAAGCGAGGAGATTAAGGTCGAGTGTCTTCCAACACTCTAAGGTGTTGAATTTTGCTATTTCGGAGTTCGGGGTTTGGAGTGGCAGGTGATTATGGAGTCATTGTATCGTGAACTCCCGGTTCGCGAAATCGCGCCAGCCGTTGAATCAAGAGCGCAGTGTCCTGAGAGCTACTACATCAAGATATGTGCACGTGGTTCAGTGAATACTGGAGAAAGATAGAGAAAACACAAAAGAAATTTATAACCTATAATCTCAAAATTAAAGGAAACTAGATACCTATAAAACATGGAAGACAAGAGGCTACCTAAAATACACCCTATCCCATCATACCCTCTTTCTTGTTGTTTACACTTTTATGAATTGACCAACATCAAGTAAAGTGTCCCTAGAATTAACAACATACAAAATATCAAGCACATTGGTCCATTGTATAGTGTTGGGGTTCAATACAAGCATTGTTCATCAACATCTATTTC
>JZKD02S1847509.1:16363-31070 GCA_000966675.3 Picea glauca
TCTTCCTCATTTCTCTTTCTTCACTCCTTTCCTAAATAGATTGTTGGGAGGCAAAAAATGTTTCTCTATCCATGGTCACAAATTATTCCCAAGGTACTCTAAAAAATTATATTTCTATAACATCACATACCAGAAATTTTATGAGTTCATCGTGGGCCAAGGCCTCATCTTTCCCTTCATTAACCTTTGAACTCATTTCTCTTAAATACTATAGTAGGAAATAATTAATTCTCAATTTTTTGTCAAGTCTATGGTGAAACAAATTCTTGATCTAATGCAAGAACCTGAAATGGTATGCATATAACATACTAAAACTTCCCTCATAAGTGATATACTTTAGTAGGTGGTAGGATACTTGATCCCATAGGTTTGTAAGAGTATCTCTTTCGACCCCATTCTTGTTTCACTTAGGTTCTACATAAATTAGGAAAAATAGTTTATTAGCATTGATTACAATCTTCCTTTCATATTTATCCTAAGGTAAACCCATCAAAAGTCCTTAATCTTCTCTAATGATGGATTCATGAACCTACATTACCAATCCTCTCACTACTATGATGTACTCTTGACCTTGGATATTTTGAAAATTATATTCAAATTCAAGAGCTATCATATCAACATATCCTTGTAGTTTATCAAAATAAACTATCCAATTGGGTTGTTGGTAGACCACAACAACCTTAGTATTTTTGTATATCCTAAAGGTATTTATAATATCACTCCTATTGAATCCTCCCCTAAATTTCACAAAGAATTCCTTCTCTGTGAATCCTAAAGGTCGTGTGTGGGCATATTTCTTCTAACTTAAAAAACTAGAGAATGCAAAAATGAGATATTTTGGCTTTCTTTGTGTGACATCCCCAAAATGTAAATTATTTTTGAATTCGAAAATTGTTAGGAAAATTATTTTGTTTTTGGTAAATTCGAATTTGTGAAATTTTTGCCATTTTTTTGCAATTTGGAATTTCGAATTTGGTAAATTGTAATTAATTATTATGACTGTTGGGCAGAGATTCTATTTGACCCAACTAACTATTTGACTATGACACTTGTATGAAAACATTATATTTTATATTTATTGTAGGAGGAAAAATGGAACAACCATGTTAAAATCAGCTGACCATGACTCCATGAGTTGGGAACATGTTGGAACTACCTTAGGGATGATTGTTACAAGTGGAAAATCAAGGATTTGGCCATTGGCAACCCATGAAAATCAGAGATTCAGAAAGCTGTGAAAATACCCAAGGAGAGAAAAAGACCTAAGCAAAAATATGGTTTTAAATAGCATATGTGAGGAGGCAGAACGCTGCCAAGTATGATGGGAAAGGAATTACATATTTTTGTTATGAACACTATTTTCTGAAGTGTGAGGCAAGGAGAAGTATGTTGGGAAAATGTATTAACGATTTCTTGTTGTTATGAACACTACTCGCTGAGTGTGAGGCAAGGAAATATTTTCTGAATTTGAACGACATTGCCGAGGAGGAGTTCTGAGTTATCCCTCATGAATTCATGGTCAGGCTAGGGGGTGAACAGGACAAGTGATTTTGGATGCCCTGTTCTACGGTTGGGAGGAACGTGGTTGTTCCCTTTGTCTTCCCACAAATTATTTCAGATATGAAATCTTCTCTTCTCCATTTTGAATGATTATGTATACCTACTATATTGCATCTAGTTGAATGATTGTATCTAATTACTGTATTGCATCTGGTTGAATGATTGTATCTAATCACTGTAATACATCTAGTTGAATGATTGTATCTAATTGTTGTAATGCATATGTTTATATGATCATATATCTAAAGAATGAGATTGTTATATCTGAATTGAATTATTCTGTCTCTGTGGAGTGAATTAGATCACAGCTATAATGCAGTCCTTAAAGGATTGTATGGATACATAAATCTGAACCACTCTTTATGACTGGATTAGATTCTGTATGTAAGTTAGAATTTATTTTAATTACTAGGTCATGGGGTGGATTGATGTGATTTAATTATGAAAGTGATCAATTTCTAAAAACTCAACTTCTGTTATAATAGAGACATTTCCTTTAGGTTGAAATTCCGGTATGATCATCTGAGCATGAACAGTTTGAGAACTAGTCTATATGTATATTGGAATAAATATATTTCTGTAAATGCAATTTAAATTCACAAAAGAAATTTAGAAACTAATGTCTACATGAATAGTTGTATGTATATATATATATATATAGTTCTTTCCTATGGGCAGACATTACAATGAAATACAGAACCCTAGGGCTACATAAACCTTTACACATATACAAAAATATAAGCATATATCCATAGGAATTCTTCCTATATTCTAAATATGAGGAATTGTCGACATATCTATAACTACAAGTATAAATTAAATGCATCAGAGTTGGAATACTCTATTTAAAGAGACATCCAATATACTTCATCTAATTTTAAATCGAATATAGTAGACCAAAAGATACCAGTAAATCTATTGTTAAACTATGGAAAAAACTCTTTCCTTTCTTTAACAGGATAGGCCAATGGTATAGAACAGAGTCGAGTTTCATAAATAATGAATACAATGTTTGAATTTGAGAGACATAATTACTTTGAACTAGATTATCATTTCGAGTGAATTTGACTAGGACTCTCTTTCAATAATTAAAGAAAATAAGTATAGTACATAGTGGGCTAGAATCTTTTTTAAACTATAGATTCAATACTTATACAAGAACTGGCATTATGCCATAAATGGAAGAACGACCCCAAAGGTTTACTCCAAAAAAAATTACAGTAGACACAAAACTAATTTCAACAGAGCTAGTTGAATCATGATCTTCTTAGATGATGCTAGAACCTGTAGGGTTAGCCCGATATGTGAGAGGTTCAGAACCCAAATACCTTTTGTGTAGGAGGTAGTGATGGGTATCTGAGGATTGCAAAGACAGAGACCCTAGAAGTAATCAAATCCTGTAAAACATTAGTCTTTATTCGAGAAATAAGTATCAAATAAAAGTAGATTACAATCAGACTATGCAAGTTAAACCGATGTTTCCTTTCAGAAAGATACTTATCTTGTTGATGCATGGGTTCAAACCCTTGCCCCATCACCTGCTGTCTGTTTAAATGTTCGAGCCGAGGGAGGAGGACGTAGTACATTCTCTGATGGATCCTCGCGACAACAAGGCCCACCATTAGTGATAATAACAAATGTTCATAGACAAAATTCTTAACTTGTAAATTGTATAAATTCACCACAAGAGAAAGATGAGGCAATAACATAGATTTCTCATAGATATTATGGACACGATTCAAGGGTGAAATTTAAATCAATCCTGAACCAAATATGTAATGAACTTATATACTTAACCAACAATATCAACAGTAAAGAATGGATTCATTCCATAGGAATTTCCTATATAATAATCAAGTACCCCAGAAGAGGATGATAACCTCATTAAAAAGAAGACCAATCGAGGTTCTGACAGAATTACAGACTGACGATTCCACCCGTTGTAGGAGAGGTAAACGAATTAAAGTTTAACATATTACCCTATTCAAACAGAAACATTCTACACTTATGAACTATGCACAGGACCAACCTATCTCCGTGAGACTCTTTGAGGAAGAACGGTAATAGGAATAACGAAAAAAACCGACTTATATACCATGACTTAAGCAGTTCACTGGGATACTTTTCATAATAACGCTACCTTCCATAGTTAAATGAAAGCCCATCACTTATGTGTGATATGACGAATGATTTCGAGAAACCCTAACTTCGAAAGGTTTTGGTAACTACTATCGAGGGATCTCAATCGCCTGACCATAGAAGGAATAACAAAAATCTCAGGGGGGAACCATTTTCCTTTAAGACTAAGGGTTACCTCTAAAGAAACTGCAAAGAAAATTTCGGCAAAGAAGAACATAACAGGCACAGAAAGGATACTATAGTGATTGATAGAACAACCGAATACTTAACATTTCCGAGGAGTACACCCCTTATTAGCTCTTTCGGTAATGGGCTTAAGAAGAACTTACCAGGGTCTCAGTCGCACTGTTAGATACACCATGGAGTGACCTCCTTTACTCACATACTTAGCCTCTAAAATTTGGGGCAAGCAGAACCTCTTCGAAAAGAAAAACTTAGGAATGATAAATTGTAAACCTACTTTGAACCCTACGCATCACTTCGATGCCTTGTAGTAAATGAAATGAGTGTGGAGGATGGGTAGCCATGTGATAGTGGCAGAGTGAAAGTGACACCTCATTTATGGGTCCCTGTAAATACAAGGGAAGCACAGGGCGGCCATTAATTGAAGCTGCAGAGCTTTAAATTTTACGATAGTATACCTCCTCCTCCACTCAAATAATGGTTTCGATTTGAAATCGTCATAACTCAGGTTGAAGACTTAGTAGTTGGGTTAGTTGTTTGGTGTAAAAGAAAAGATAAATTCCCAATGCATGACTCTTATGACTAAGTGCCAGCTAAAACTACCTAGGATAACACCCACACGGGGGTTTCTGCGTAAACTTGTTATTCTTGTGAGTTTTAAAAAGTGAGTTGCAACGTGCATTGTAAACTACCGCCTTACATAAGTATTTATATGGGTAAAAAGAAAATTTACAAAGCATAAAGGGGGCTTGCCAAAGTCTTGAGGACCTTTCCTTATAACTTTCTACTCTTGACATAAATAGGGAATCTTGTGGTAAGTATAAATCCAGGAGTTGTAGCAAGGATTTTATGTTAGATTTCTGAAGAAAGGCTAGTACAGAGTTTCATAATCAAGTTGATGACAGGGTTGCTTAATTAAAACCATTTTCTACCAAGAATTTATGTATAAACAAATTTTTTTGGGGGTAAATATGAGGATCATTACACCTTGGTTCCTAATGGGAAGGAAAAGAAAATCATAGTAAAGGGTATAGGATGGCATCAGGGGAGTTGAGGATAGATGAAAAAAATACACAATATGTAGCAAAAATGGTAATTGCTAAAGAGGAATGTGGATTTGGTAGGGTATAACTTCATGTTTTTAAAACATCTTATGCCTTTAGAGTGATAAGGTAGTATTTCCTATACAAAGGATGCTTTCTTTGGGTTTAGAACTTAAAATGATTGTATTTCCTTATGTGATTTTGGAGGTTTAATGTACTTTGATGTTTCAAGTGCATAGGTTTTCATGCTTCATTTTTGCAAGTGACACTAAAAGGAAAATCAAGAGTATACCCATTCATCATCTAATAATGTGAGATTGCATAGAAAGCTAAGTATCCAGTTAACAAGCATGAAAGAGTTAAGAGGAACATGTGCATATCAATGGCATGAAGATTTGGAGAATTAAAGGATATGATAGCATCAAGATGTGTCTAACAAAGAAACATCATAACCATGCATCCTGCACAATTTAATTACAAGATTCACAATATCAACATCCAAAATGCAAGTATAAGCATGGAAGAAAATGGTGTGTTAAGTGACAAAATCAAGGAACTGATCGAGACCATGTACATTATTTTGGTTTATAAATTTGTTTAAACATATCATATGCATTCTTAATCATTGAAAGTCTTTCAAATAGCTATCGTGTGCCCCAAACAAAGATCGTACTCCAAAGTTATGCCCCCTGAAAGTTGATACACCAAACTAAACAAAATGGGTCCACAAAATTGTTGGCTTTTCATCTTCCAGGTTTAGGGTTTTTTATTTTCTTTATGTAAAAAAGGCCTTGCATCCTCATTGTAACAATCATCTTCTTTTAAATGCAAGTAGATGTCACATCTCTTAGTAGAGATAAGTTTCCACCATTCTAGCGAGTCTTTCACTCTATATTTTTACAGTGTTTGTACATTTTCACTCATTAATTGAAATTGTGCATCACTGTATCTATGTGTTTACGGTTGAATATCTAATATATTTTTGTTATATTACTGGATACCCGAGACATATATGTACATTTCTTCATTATATATTTTCTATCATTTCATGCTGAAAACAATATAGATTAATGATATCAAAGGAGGATGCTCTTGATATTTTTTCAGTGCATGTCCCCAATGAGGTCTAAGTTTAGAAACTTTGGTCTTGAGATTGTCTAACTTGATGAAAATTTCTCTCACACTCCAAGTAAACCCTACATTGAGGAAGAAAAGAAAAATGACAGAGAAGAAGATTCTATCAATTTGTTTCTTTAGCAAGCTCTCACGCGACAGAGGGACAAAATTATGGAGAATTTTTCTAGCATCCTTCAACGTCTGTCGATAGAAAAATTTCCATATTTATCAAGCAACCACTTTGGAAGCACCTCTCCTTTCAAGGTATAGGTTAATTTTGACATTTCCATATTTCAAGGCCAGATAGATGCGGATTCCCTAGACAAATGGTTAAATATGCTAGAGGGTTATTTCTTTGTTCACAATTTTTCTGATAGGGAAAAGATCACCTTCATACTCCTGAAGGCTCTCCCCCATGTTAAAAATTGGTGGGAAACTTACTGGGAGAAAATTTCCACAGAGGAGTATGGAATATATGGGGTCTAGCCCACTTGATATTTTTTTGTTGATGCGGTCAAGGAACAATATTACCATGTGTAATGTCCCTTTGCAAATAGGAGCTCTAGAGAGGAGGCTTAATGGTCTAAACTACCGCATTAGACTATAGCCAGGGCCAAAGAGGGGTAAACAGGGTTACCAGAGGTCACTCCAGTCAGAGGTGTTATATTCAGAAAGTGACATTGAGCTAAAAAGGGTTAAAAGCGCTTTTAAGTCATTATGGCTAAAAATAGAAGTCAACACTCAATTAGGGTTTCAACAGTGATTTAGGGTTTTGGAAGTCAACAATGAATTAAGGTTTCAGCATGATTTAGGGTTTTGGAAACCTATAAAGGATGGGTCAATGACCTAATTCATCATTATGCATATTATGACTTGTCATTGAGGAGAAGAGGCGCATCTTAGGAGAGATAGTTCGATGTATTCTAGGAGGAAGACACGAGTTGACTGATTTCAATGTTGAAAGACACAACCTAGTCACCGAGAAGATCATCCGGGTCTTCCATCATTCTTCATTGATTCCGCAGTGCTCCCATATTCCGTGTATTATCTTTTAGTTAATTATTTGTATTCCGGATAAGATCCTTTTGTCTTTTGATCTAGCCGAGTGTTGTTATTTTATTCAGCCACAGTTGCTTATTTGTATTCCACCTAAGATACTTTGTATGTTGATCTAGTCGAGTATTGTCAGTTTATTCAGCCACATTCGGCCATTTTGTAATCCACAGAGATATCATAATACAAACTTTGCAGTCCTTTGTCGTGTTTATTATTTGTATGATCATTTATATGCTGTAAACCTTTGATCCTACACACACATTAGCAGTGCTTCCTAGACTAGCCAAGTCAGGAACATTACAGTTGTATCAGAGCTATAGTCTTTCCAGCCTGTGACTAAAGACAATGAGTGCAACAAAATACCCAGAGGGTCGTGAACACATAGGTGATGAATATGTCACTTACAACAGGCATTAGGAAAGAAGGCATAGGCCTGATTTTCCCCCTTTTCCTCCTAGCTCAGAGGAAGAGGAAGAGGCACATAGAGAAGCAGAGAGAAGGGAAGAGCGTGAGGCTGAGCGTTAGGTAGAGAGGATGCTAGGAGATAGATATGAGTGACCAGAGGGCAGTGGAAATGCCCCCGTAAATCTAGAGGCAACTTTCATGCAGATTATCAACGATATGTTAGCTAGTCAACCGACCATGTCTCAGTCCTTGGCATAAGTGGTTGATAGATTGGATAGAGTGGGCACCCAAGATACAGAAATCCCACATGAAGCACAGGGGAAATCGGGAGAAAGAAATAGACCCCAGTCACCCTCTCGCACATACACCTCTGCAAGTAGGATTACCATACCCTTGTTTCCCAGTTTCTAGAGGGCACCCTCGGTAGTAGCACCGTCACTGATACAACAGAGGCCACCCACTCATGACAACGACATTGCAGAGTATAGGAGGGAGTACACAGCATTGGGTCATGACTTCCATCAAGACATGACCTTAGTCGAGTACTGTGGACTCGGACACAGGAACCGCCCCAGAGATCTGTAGAGGGGAGGACCACAACAACAACAGGGGAATAACCTCAATTTCATCTGAAAAGTTGGGAAACTCACCATCCCTTCTTTTGATATATCATCCAAATACACCACTAGAGCTTGGGTACAGAAGCTAGACACATATTACAAGCTCAACCAAATGACCGAGACAGAGGCCATCAGTTTCACGACCTTACACTTGGAGGGTGAGGCACATGAGTGGTGGTATCATGGACTGGTGACATTGGATCACAATCGCATCATCTCCTATAGGGTGTTTACATATAGGCTCATGGACAGGTTTGAGAGGAAGGATCTGGAGATACACTTTAGGGATCTAGCCCAGTTGAGACAAACTGGCATAGTAGAGGCATTCATCACAAAGTTTCAATGGGTAGTCATGGCAGTGATAGATATATCAGAGCCCAAGCTAATCATGTTATTCATAGAAGGACTCACAGAGCCTTTGAGAGGATGGATGAAGGCATACATGCCTCCCACTTTGCAGGATGCAATCCTTCGCACTCGAGATCTGGAAAACTCAATGCCAAAGACTAAAACTTTCTCCAAACCATTTGTGCCCCAGAGGGATCGAGACAGGAATCCATTCCAGAGATAATGGAAGGGCAAGGAGAAGTTGCATGATGAGACTAGGAAATGGGATTCAAAGATCAGGATGGGAAGATGATTTTTCTAAGAGGTATGTCGATAGGAGCACCTAGGATAGTTTCGGCCAAGAGGATGGAGAGGATATTTAGACATGGGGAGGTAGCATATGTCACAAAATTCTTGATCACTACTTAGAAGAATTCAGAAGGTAGACAACAATACCATACAGAGATCAAGAATTTATTGGGACGACATCAGCAGGTCTTTGAAGCAATTCCCCCCAGGAGACCACCTGATAGGGGATTTGAGCACACCATTGAGTTGGAGGAGGGGGCCAAACCTATGATCACCCCCCCCTATCTTCATCCTATGAGGTTCAAGGATGAGATAGAGAAGGTAATCAAGGAATTTTTGGCGATGGGACACATCAGACTGAGCAACAATGCATTTTCTTCTTCAGTTGTCTTAGTTTTGAAGAAGGATGGCACCATGAGGATGTGCATTGATTACCAAGCCTTGAACAAGAAAACCATCAAGAACCGGTACCCTATTCCACACATTGATGAATTGATGGATGAACTGCATGGGGTAGTTTTCTTCTCAAAAATCGATCTACACTCTGGATATCATCAGATCATCATGCGAGAGCAGAACATAGAGAAGATAGTTTTTCAATGTCATTTTGGACACTTTGAGTTCCTAGTTATTCCATTTGGGCTAACCAATGCACCCACCACATTCCAGTATTGCATGAACCATATATTCAGGGATCAGTTAAGGAAATCAGTATTAGTTTTCTTCGACGACATCTTGATCTATAGTTGGTCATGGCAAGAGCAAATGAGGCACATGGATGAGGTAGTGAGCATCATGGAGGCACAATCATTATATGCCAAAGAGTCCAAGTGCAATTTTGGTATGCCAAATCTTCTTTACTTAGGCCACATCATCAGTGCACATGGGGTACAGGTGCACCAAGAGAAGATGAAGGCCATTATAGATTAGCTGACACCAAAGAATGTGACAGAATTGAGGATCTTCTTTGGGCTATGCAGCTTGGAGAACCGTTGATATATATTACCAAGCATGGGGCCTTCATATGGACCGATAAATCACAGGAATCCTTTGATCACATGAAGTAAGTCATGGGCACTTGTTCAGTGTTGGCACTACCAAACTTCACCTTGCCATTTGTACTAGAGTGTGACGCATCCGGTGAACGGATCAATGCAGTTTTGATGCAGGGAGGACACCCCATTATATTCGAGAGCCGAAATCTTAGTCAACCTGAGAGGTTGTACTCCATTTATGACAAGGAAATGTTGGCAATCATGCATGCCTTGACCAAGTTCAAACAATATTTGGTGGACACCAAATTCGTGGTCAAGACGAATCACAACAATTTGAAGTATTTCCTTGAGCAGAAGGACCTCACTGAGAACCAACAAAAATGGGTGACGAAGTTACAGGCATTCGGCTTTGACATAGAGTATGTCAAGGGGAAGAAGAACATTGTGGCCGATGCACTATCGAGGAGACCTGCGACATGTTCTTTGATGGAGATTTCAGCAGATTGGAAATCCCACTTGTTAGTGGAATATTCCAAGAACAAGTTTGTTTGTGAGGTGATGGATGGAAAGATACAGGATGACTGGTATAGGGTCATTGATGATGTCATATTTTACAAGGATAGATTCTACTTGGTGCCAGATTCATCATTCACCTCTAGCAGGTCATCAGGGGTTTTTCAAAACCTAAAGAAAAATTAGAGAGAGGTTCTCATTGAAGGGTCTCAAACAAGACGTTATGAAACACGTGAGTGTGTGTGACTTGCCAACAGAACAAGTCAGAGAATGCTCTTCCTGTACGGCTACTTCAGCCACTCCCCATTCTAGAGAAGAAATGGGAGAGTATATCTATGGACTTCATCACAAGTCTATCCAAGGTCCAGGGTAAGGACTGTATCTATGTAGTAGTTGACAGATTGACCAAGTTTTCTCACTTCTACGCCATACCGACAGAGTACAACGCAGTTCAGGTAGTCGAGCTTTTCTTCAGGGTGGTTTTTAAACTTCATGGGTTGCCGAAGAACATCGTCAGTGATAGGGACAATCGGTTCATAGGGACATTTTGGAGAGAGTTGTTTCGGTTGGTGGGGAAAGAGTTGACACCTAGAACCAACTATCACCCTCAGATAGATGATCAAACCGAGATTGTCAACAAGTGGGTTGAAGGGTATTTGAAGAACTATGTAGGAGGGCAACAAAGAACGTGGGTAAAGTGGTTACATTTAGGAGAACATTGCTATAACACCACCTTCCACATGTCCATTGGTATGAAACCCTTCTGATCATTGTATATATATGATGCTCCCACTTTGGTAGACTTATTCTTCAAGGTGAGAAGAGCTCCCAAGTCCAAGGATTGGATCATAGAGAGTTAGGAGATTCTCAAGTTGTTGAAGGAGAACCTGCAGACGGCACAAAACTGACAGAAGATAAGTGTGGACAGGCATAGGATAGAGCACAACTTTGAGGTTGGAGATTTGGTTTTCTTGAGACTCCAAAGATACATACAATCATCTCTGAAAAAGAGTGGGGTCAAGAGGATCATGCACCGAGTAGGCGAGGTTGCTTATGAGCTAGAGATTCCAGAGGGGAGAAAGATTCATAATGTGTTCCACATGTCTTGCCTAAAAAAGGTAGTGGGAAAATTCATTAGAACATAAGAGGAGATTCTCCCATTGGATGAGGAGGGACAATTGGAGTTAGTTATGTAGGAGGTTTTAGAGTTTCAGGAGAGAAAACTGAGGAGCAGGGTCATCAAAGAATTTTTTATCAGATGGAGAGGGCTTCCATTAGAGGACGCTACCTGGGAGAGCAAGCAGGTGTTGCAGCACCTTGGACTCGTATTGCTTGAGGACAAGCAATTTCGGGAAGGGAGGACTGTAATGTCCCTTTCCAAATAGGAGCTCCAGAGAAGAGGCTTAATGGTCTAAACCACCCCTTTAGACTCCAGCTAGGGCCAAAGAGGGGTAAACAGGGTTACTAGAGGTCACTCCAGTCACAGGTGTTATATTCAGAAAGTGGCATTGACCTAAAAAGGGTTAAAAGTGCTTTTAAGTCATTATGAGCTAAAAATAGAAGTCAACAGTGAATTAGGGTTTCAGCAATGATTTAGTGTTTTGGAAGTCAACAATGAATTATGGTTTCATCATGATTTAGGGTTTTGGAAAGCTATAAAGGATGGGTCAGCGACCTAATTCATCATTATGCAGATTAGGACTTGTCATTGAGGAGAAGAGATGCTTCTCAGGAGAGATAGTTCAGTGTATTCCAGGAGGAAGACACCAGTTGGCTGATTTTGGTGTTGAAAGACACACTCTAGTCAGTAGGAAGATCATCCAGGTCTTCAATCATTCTTCATTGATTCCGTAGTGCTCCCATATTCTAGGTATTATCTTTTAGTTGCTTATTTGTATTCCAGCTAAGATCCTTTTGTCTTTTGATCTAGCCGAGTGTTGTTATTTTATTCAGCTGTAGTTGCTCATTTGTATTCCCGCTAAGATCCTTTGTCTATTGATCTAGTCGATTATTGTCAGTTTATTTAGCCACATTCAACCATTTTGTAATCCATAGAGATATCATAATACAAACTTTGCAGTCCTTTTTTTCGTTTATTATTTGTATGATCAATTATATGATGTAAAACTTTGATCCTACACACACATTAGTAGTGTTTCCTATACCACCCAAGTCAAGAACATTACACCATGTTGGAAACTACGAAGACCACTACATGATATGGGCCAAGTTCTGTCAAGAGAGGGGCCAAGTAGTGTCAGATTTCACCAATACCTTCCATACATTGTGCACCAAGATGGGTATGAAATACTTCAAGTGACATTTGGTTCTGAAATACCATGGGGCTCTACACAGATACATCCAAACCGAAATGGATTTTCTGGACATCTCATCACCGGATACTGCTTATCGATATGTTCTTAAAATCGAGCATAAATTTCAGCACTCGAAAAAATGAGAGGTCGGTTTTGGAAATATGAAACAACCAAAGCATGATAAAGACAGTCCTAACAAAAAACCTACTAGAAACGCGTCTAATCCATAGAAGGGTAATGGAAATACGAAGAAGGACATTGGAAAATGGTGTGATTTCCAAACAATTCCCCATCACAACACTAATGAATGTCACTCAAAACAATCATTGGTGGTTGAGATCAAACACAAGGAGTCGAACCCTCATTCAGAATCTAATTCATAAGATACTGGTAGAAGACATATCATTGACGCAGACCCCACTGCTATTGTCGTGAGCACAACAATTCAACCAAAAGAACCAACAGATCCTAAAGATGGGGAGCATTTTTTTCATTCACAAATGTGGGTGAAGGGGACCCCATTTCATTTTATTGTTGATAGTGGAAGCCAAAAGAATCTTATCTCAGCAGAGGTCGTCAAATAGTTGGGATTGTCGACAACACCACACCCATACCCATACAACATCGAGTCGATTTTCCATGGACAATATTTCTATGTAAGTTAGCAGTGTCGATTGTGATAAGGAATCCACCCCTTCAAAGATGAGGTATTATGTGATGTTTCCAAACTGGATGTCTGTAATGTTATTTTGGGCCAACCATATATGTGGAAGTGCCACGTTATCTATGAGTCTCAACCCCATAGTGTCATTGTTACGTTGGGGGTCATCTCTACATGATACCAGAGGTATTTCTAGCTACTATCCTACATAAATAGGGCTGCAAGGTAGTAACTCATAATACAAAATTCAACTTCTTCATAATCTATTCAAAAGGTGAACAATAGGACATTGTAACCACTACAACCATGACCCAAGTATCTTCTATCCAACAAAAGCAGGTCAAAAATATTGTAGCAAAGTGAAAATATTCCTTTTGCACAAATTCATCTCATGTAGCCCGATTGGTTGAACAGACTCAACCCCGCAAGCAACAGGTTCGTGATGACCTTCAAAAAGCTAAGACATGCAACTTCTCCAGCAAGGAAAGTAGATCATCAAGATGCAGATTCAACAAACACTTTTCCCTCTCCACCGTGTAGTCAACGCAATGGATAGCATTGCTTCATAAGGAGGGAGGATTGATCTAGGTGGATACCGACAACCACCCATCTATTCCAACTTGCTCAAAATAGCTTTCTAGTAACTTAGTATTTTCAACAGTTTTTTGGTTCATAAACTTCTAGGGCCTAAATGAATTCTTTTTTGGATCGAGCACCTTAATGATAGATAAAGGCTTTAATTTATCCCAAAAAATAATTCTCTTTGACGATACCTTTCCAACGAGCTATCGTGCACCCGAAACAAAGATCGTATGCCAATGTTACACCCTCGAGAAGTTGGTACACCAAACTACCCAAAACGGCATCCACAAAACTAATTGTTTTTCATCTTCCAGGGTTAGGGTTTTGGATATTATTTATGAAAAAAAGGCCTTGAAACCTCATTGTAACAATCATCTTCTTGCGAATGTGAGTAGCTGCCACATCTCTTCTCATAGATAAGATGCCACCATTCTAGTGAGTCTTTGTACGTTTTCGCTCATTAATAGAAATTGTGTATTATGGTTGCATCTGTGATATATTTTTGTTATACTATTAGATACCCGAGATATCTGCGTACATTTATTTATTTTATCTCCACTCTGAGTTCGTTCTGAAAATAATCCAGACCAATTTTCAAATGAATTCCTAGGGATTTAGCAAAATATGGAGAAGGGCCTTTAGCATTATATATTATTCCAACTCTAGGCCTCTGTAAAAATATTACTTCAAACCACCTATGAATGAGAGTGAGAGAGGAGGGATTCTTGAAGGATAGAGTGTTCATTGGGTTCTGATCTTTCTTCACCATGGCATTATGGGAATTAGTGGCCCTATCCGTAGAGGTTAAAAACAAAGAGGTCTACATTAGTTAATATCGAGAAAGAAAGATAGATCAACTATGTGATATATATATATATATATA
>JZKD02S1847509.1:75602-92291 GCA_000966675.3 Picea glauca
ATAGACTCAATATTCGAGCTGGTCATCAGGAGAGTGATGACGAAAAGGTGGCAAGATATCTGAATGGTCTTAGGTATGACATTCAGGACGAGTTGAGCATGGTTACCGTCTTCACAGTTGAGGATGCGTACCAGATGGCTCTAAAGTCCGAGGAGAAGTTGAACCACAAGAAGGGATAGAGAGGGCGAGGCAGAAGCCAGCCTAGAGGAAAAGCAGTTGCCCAAGAAAGAACTCAAAATCCCAAGGAGGATTGGAAGAGACCTTAGGGAAAGGCTGAAAGAGGTGGAACCTCGCAGCAGAGGCAGCAAATTGTTGAGCCTAGGAGACAACAAACAGATCGGCAAGGGGGATATGTTGACGCCAACACTTTTCCTCGTACCCGAGGAAGAGGAAGAGGCAGAGGAGGAGTCATCACATGTTTAACGTGTGGTAAAGACGGTCATAAATCCATGGACTGTTCAGAGAGGAAGATGGACAGAGGAGAAGCTCACGTTGTTGAGGTGCAGAGGCGTGACGTGGAGGATGAAGACGCTAGAAGTGGGAAGTCACTGACAGTGCATAAAGTTCTCTTAAAACCCGAGAAAGAGATGGAGGACACAACGCAGAGATGCAGTCTGTTCTGGACGACTTGCAAGACCAAGGGCTGGAAATGCAAGGTCATAGTGGACAGTGGGAGCACCGATAATCTCGTTTCGACCGAGATGGTGGAGAAACTGGAGATGAAAACGAACAAACACCCGAATCCATACAAAGTGACATGGCTGCAGAAAGGACACCAGGTATGTGTTACAAAGCAATGCTTGGTCAATTTTAAAATGGGTGATTATAGGGATGAGATTCTATGTGATGTCATTCCCATGGATGTCTGTCATGTATTATTGGGAAGACCATGGCAGTTTGACAGAAATGTTGTTCATAATGGGAGGATGAACACATACACCTTGGAGAAGGATGGAAAAACACATACATTGATTCCGGGGAAGGATAAGAAGGTGGAGTCGGAAGTAACCAGTACCATACTTCTCATGAGTGGGAAAGAACTTCTCACAGAGCTGGAGAAGGATGAGGATCCACAGTTCTTTGTTGTCAGGAAGCCGAGAATTGTCYTGACAAGCACAAGAGTGGACGACTTGCCAGAGGAGATTCAGGAACTGCTTGGAGAGTTCGCTGATATCATCGTGGACGAACTACCTCGTTCGTTGCCACCGATGAGGAGTGTGAGTCACCACATTGACCTCATACCCGGAGAAAGTTTACCAAATAAGGCAGCATACAGGTTGACACCTCAAGAGAACGAGGAAGTCAAAAGGCAGGTACAGGATCTACAAGACAAGGGACTAGTGAGAGAAAGTCTAAGTCCATGTGTTGTTCCGACAGTACTGAGCCCAAAGAAGGATGGAGGATGGAGGATGTGTACAGACTCCAGGGCGATTAATAAAATCACCATCAGATACAGGTTTCCACTGCCGAGAATGGACGACTTGATGGATTGCCTGAGTGGGGCAAATTACTTCTCCAAGATAGATCTCAAGAGCGGATATCACCAGATCCGGATGAGAGAGGGAGATGAGTGGAAGACGACATTCAAAACAAACGAGGGTTTGTACGAATGGCTGGTCATGCCGTTTGGGTTGACAAACGTGCCAAGCACATTTATGCGGCTGATGAATGAAGTCCTACGGGAATTGATTGGCAAATTTGTGGTCGTATACTTGGATGATATTTTGATTTTCAGCAAGACGAAGGCTGAACACTTGACGCATTTGGCCATTGTGATGAAAAGACTGCAGCAGGATAAAATGCTAATCAATTTGAAGAAGTGTTCCTTTATGCAGAAAAAACTCATATATCTGGGGTTCGTTATTTCGGCTAACGAATTGAAGATGCATCTTGAGAAGGTGAACGTGATCAGGAATTGGCCATCGCCAAGGAATGTTTTCGAGGTAATGAGATTTCATGGTTTGGCAAGCTTCTACAGGAAGTTCATTCAAAACTTCAGTGGAATTAGTGCTGCAATGATGGATACTGTGAAAAAGCGGCATAAAATTTTTCATTGGACAGCCAAGGCTGAGAAGAGCTTCACTCTGTTGAAGCGGAAGATAACTGAGCGACCAGTGTTAGTGTTGCCAGATTTTCAGAAAACCTTCCAAGTGAAGTGTGATGCCAGTGGGTATGTTGTTGGAGGGGTTTTAAGTCAGGATGACAGACCTGTTGCATATTACAGCGAGAAGATGGATGATGCAAAACTGAGGTACTCCACATATGATAAAGAATTCTATGCCATTATTCAGGCATTGAAAAAGTGGAGGCATTACCTCATCCCCAAGGAATTTGTTTTGTACAGTGATAATCATGCGTTACAGTTCATGAGTCAGTAAGAGAAGATGAATCAGAAGCATGCAAAGTGGGTGGAATATATGCAGAATTTTACATTTGTGATAAAGCACATTTCTGGGACTGCCAACAAGGTAGTTGACGCCTTGAGCAGAAAGTGTTTATTGCTGCAGGAATTCAGGGTCAAGACTTTAGGTTTTGAGAATCTAAAAGATATGTATGCAGGTGACGCAGACATTGGCGAGGCATACGAGGCAACCGAGAACCCAGTTCTCAGGGATAGGAGTCCATGGATTGATTACCTGATCCAGGATGGATTGCTGTTTAAAGGCAATCAATTGTGTATTCCAGATTGCTCTATGAGAGAGAATTTGGTAAAGGAGAAACACAACGGGGGCTTAGCAGGTCATTTTGGACATGAAAAAACATTCGCCAAGATGAGCGAATCATATTTTTGGCCAGGACTGCGTGCATATGTGAAGAGATTTGTTGACCGATGCAGAATTTGTCAACACGCGAAGGGCAGAAAATAGAACACAGGGTTATATCAGCCGTTACCTATACCCGAAAGGCCATGGGAAGCCATTAGCATGGACTTTGTGTTGGGTTTACCGAGAACACAGCGAGGAGTTGATTCCATCTTTGTTGTGGTGGAAAGGTTTTCGAAGATGGCACATTTCATCCCGTGTCATAATACCAGCGATGCAACCCACATCGCAAATTTATTTTTCAAAGAGATTGTGCGATTGCATGGATTGTCGAGAAGCATAGTCTCGGACAGGGATACCAAGTTTATAGGTCATTTTTGGAGGACGCTATGGAAGAATTTAGGGACCGACTTGGCATTCAATTCTACATACCATCCGCAGACAGATGGGCAGAACGAAGTAGTCAACAGAAGCTTGGGGGATCTGTTGAGAAGCTTAGTGACTGAGCATCACAGCAGTTGGGATCAGATCCTACCACAGGCAGAATTTGCGTACAACGATTCGGTGAATCGGAGTACAGGTAAGAGCCCATTTCAAATTTTGTATGGGACACAGCCGAGAGGAGTATCTGAGCTCAGGGAGCCAGAACAGGCTGAAACTAGCGGCGCGAGGGATGAAGAATTCGCAGAGGCAATGCAAGAACTTCACACACAGGTGAAGCAACAATTGCAGAGATCGAATCAGGAATATAAGCGCAGGGCCGATCAAAGAAAGAGGCAGCTTCAGTTTGAAGTCGGAGACATGGTTATGGCGCACTTGAGAAAAGAAAGGTTCCCGAGGGGAACATACAATAAGTTCAAGATGAAAAAAATTGGGCCATGCAAAGTCCTGAAGAAATTCGGGGAGAATGCATATGAACTTGAGTTGCCAGAGGGCATCGGGATATCTCCGATTTTCAATATTTCAGATTTATACCCATATAAGGTCGAAGATGAAGGAGCTGGAAATGTTGAGGAACCAGTCATCCAGTGGGAGAAACAACTACAAATTGCACAGAAGCCCGAGATGGAGTGCATACTGGACAAAAGAGTAGGAAGGAAGACCAGGAGGAAACAATATTTTGAATACCTGGTAAAGTGGAAAGATCACCCAGTGAAGGATGCCAGCTGGGAACCAGAGGCAGAAATTCAGAAGCGTGGGCACACTGTGCAGGAGCTCATGGACAGGAGCCCATGAAACCTTTTTGAGCCGAGGAGTATGATGCAGGAGCATCGACGACTCAATCTCCAAGACAGCGCGTGGAGAAAGAAGAGACAGCTGGACAAGCCAGCGAACTTTAGATTTTGAATTCTACCTTGGTATTGTTGCATCGCCATTTATCTAAAGGCATTCAAACTGAGCGCACTTGTAATGAAAAAAAGATAAGAAGGCATTTAACAGTTTTAAATGATGGTAGATAGGGTTAGCTGTAGATTAGACAGTTTTCATCTTCCAGGAGGGAAAACGAATATAGGCACCCTCCTTGTGTAATTGATTAAGATTTTTAGCATTAGAAGAGAAAGAGGAGAAGAGCAGAGAGCTTGTGAAGAAACTCCATGTACAGGCATTGAATTAATAGGAAAGATTTTATTCAATTCCATGGATGTGTTTAGTCTCTTTGTGTTGTTGGTATTATGCTGTTGCATGCTTGCTTCTTTTTATGCTTATCTTCTATATGCTGCATATGTGATTGCATACCGGGTTCGAAATCTGAGAGAATGAGGGAATGAGTTTCAATTGATTCTCTGCTTAAGTCTGGATATTCCTGCATAGAGTGCAGTTGAATTCCTCTGCATAGAGTGCATGAGGAGGCTGAGCAGTTGAAATTTTGTTCTCTTTCACCCAGAGTCGAGTTGGATTATTCGAACCGTGCAGGTGAGTGCAGGTCGAATTGAAGTCTCAGAAGCGAGTCTAAGAGAAGGAGTACTGGACTGCTGTTAGTAGGATTGCGCAGGTCTAGACGACTTCAACGCTTTGAGAGCTGTTGGAAGTTGAGCACAGGAAGGACATGAGAAGTCTCTGAAGGAGTCAGAGAACCAAAACCCAGGAGGGATAGTTCCTTGCAAGCATCGTAGGAACAGACCTGGAAGAATACCTTTGTGTCATTGTGGGAACAGAATCCAGTGGAGTTCATACAGGACAAAGGTGGTGAAGCGGAGGAACTCTTCAAGAGGAAGAGAATCGACAACTTAGAGTTTCCAAGGAGAAACCCGAAATCCTGAGGACCGTCCGATCGTGGAGGAGTGGCGTGGAAGATAACCTGTGAGCACAGGTGTGGAGAATCAAAGTCCATCGGACTTCGGGGTTGCGGCCTTCGGAGGATGGCAAGCTAGGGGTTCACACCTCGTAGAATCGTGAGTCGCGATTTACCGAATCTTTCTGAACCGTTGATCCAGACAGGGGCACGTGGCGCGCAATCCCAGAGGATCGGGGTTCGGTGTTCGGTGTTTCTTGGAGGCAAGAGTTCAAACTCTTTGAAATCGCGACCGGCGATTTCCCAAATCAATCGAGGCCGTTGATCGGAGAGGGGACACGTGGCGCATGATCCTGAGGTGTCGGAGTTCGGGGTTTTGCAAGGACCGTGGTCTTGTGCATCAGGAAACGCGAGTTCCCGAATCATAATTTCTCGATAGAACGAGGAAGAGACAAGTGTCAAGGCGTTAGGCCCCAGTAGAGGTGCTGACAGGTGGCGCGATATCGGGGTTTCGGCATTCGGGATTCCCAATGTAAGAAATCCGTGGCTGTTGAAATCGTGATCCCGCGATTCCTGATCGCACGAGCGCAGGAGTGACATAGTTGAGTGGGACCCCAGAGCAGGTGGAGGACAGGTGTCATCGGACTTCGGGGTTTCGACGTTCAGAGAACCGGAGTTCTCGACGCAAGGAGTTCTTGCATCGCGGATTCGCGATCCGCGAAATCCCGAAGAGGACGTGGTAGCGTGGGACCCCGGAAGCTAGTGGAATACAGGTGGCATTGTATAGGGGTTCGGTCTTCGGCGTTTGATGAGGCAAGTGCTCATACTCACTGAAATCGCGAGTAGCGATTTCCCGAATCAGTAGGAACCGTTGATTTCTATGGGACAGGTGGCATGAGATCCTGAGAGATCGGGGTTCGGCATTCGGAACTTTCCACTGCAAAGGAATTGTGAACGGAGAAATCGCGATCCCGCGATCCCCAATAGAGAGGAGAGAGGAGGTGACGTGGAAAGGATATAGCACACATGCACATCGAAGTTTGAAGTTCGGGGTTTTGATTTTCTCGAGTATTGTGTCAACAGAGTTCGCGAAATCGCGAAGCCCGATTTCTTGATTTCCGAAGGGGAACTCGCCGAAGGAGCCTACTGTGGGTAGTGGACTCCTGATTGGAGGGGAAGAGTACTTTGACTCTTCGGGCCCGTGATTAAAGAAGGTCCTGGTGGAAGCGGCTTGCTCGGTGAGGGGTGGGCTGCGTCATTATACTTCTATACCGGATGAAGATCCTCCAACGTTCTCTACCATTCCATACATTACAGTATTTGAGTTGTTCCTATGACAATAATTCCTACTATGTTCCTATAGATTTGTGAAGAAACATAGGTCAATCGGGTTTCGGTGATCACCAAGGTCGAGCAAAACGAAGGACCCCATTGTTTGCTGAAATCTAAAATACGGAAAGACTGTGGACCATCACTTCGAGATTTCGGGGTTCGGGGTCTCGCGAGTACAAAAGGAAAACATCAACACACACGACAACTCCCGAAATTGCGAAAGGGGACTAGTACTTTGGGATTTTGAAGTTTGGGATTTTGCGAGTACAAGTGCCCAAACAACACACAACAACTTCCAAAAATGCGAAAAGGGAAAGGTAGGCCTCGCATTTTGGGGTTTCGGGGTTTGGAACTTTGTGGGTTCTGGTGTCCAAACATCAACGTAAAGAAACTTTCGAAAATGTGAAAAAGGAAAGGTGGGTCCCTCATTTTGGGATTTCGGGGTTCGGAACTTCGTGAGTTCCGGTGTCCAAACATCAACATGAACAAACTTCCGAAAATGCGAAAAAGGAAAGGTGGGTCCCACATTTTAGGATTTCAGGGTTTGGAACTTTGCGAGTTTCAGTGTCCAAACATCAACATGAACAAACTTCCAAAATGAAAAAGAAAAGAAAGATGAGACCTGTATTTCAGGATTTCGGGGTTCGGAACTTTGCGAGTTCTAGAGTCCAAATATCAACATAAACAAACATTCGAAAAATCGAAAAAGAAATGGTGGGTCCAGCATTGCGATATTTCGGGGATCGAAACTTGGCGAGTTCAGGTGTCCAAACATCAGCATGAACAAACTTCCGAAATGCGAAAGAAAAGAAAGGTGAGACCCGTATTTCGGGATTTTGGGGTTAGGAACTTTGCAAGTTCCAGTGTCCAAATATCAACATAAACAAATTTTTGAAAAAGAGAAAATGGAAAGGAACTAACATTTTGGGATTTCAGGATTTGGGGTTTTAGGGTTTCAAATGCCAAACAACAACCCACAACAAATCCCGAATTCAAAAAGGTGAAAGGGTGTGGGACCAACACTTCCGGATTTTGGGATTCGTGGTTTCAAGGTTTGGAAAAGCAAGGGAACTTCATATAAATGTAACCAGCAAGTCCCGAATGCCAAAATTCACATTATTTTCATAATTCTAAGATTTTTTCCTTGTACTGGCATTATTACTCTTGTTCTGTGAAATAGTAGGTGTAGAAGGATTCAATATCTGTTTACCTATCAGAATTCCAAAAATCTAACTTCTGAGTTTTATACACATATAATCTATAAAAGGGGTACAATAGGGTGACAGGTTCTGTAAAAGGTAAATCCTATTAGGTTCACTTAGATCCTCCTTAAACAATGCATTAAACGTCAACAATACTAGATCTGTGAATCTATGTAAATACATGAATAAGAATATCATTCCATCTGAGTTTGGAAATTATACTTGATGATCCGAGGGATCTGAGTTTGGTTTCCGGGGGTTCCCAGAATTCTTTAACTTTCTGAATTTTTGTACATCTAGTATTTTGACTTTAGATTAAACCTAACCAGTAGATGGAACAGTTTTCTTAAACTCAACTCCTATAAAAATAAATTTGTCCGGCACTTCCAAATTTCGGGAGGGACCACTCCAGAATTTTGACTGTGATTGTACATTTAATACCACGATAAATGTCATCCATTGAAAGAATTATTTCAAATTTAGAAACAATTATATGCATAATATCAGTTACACACAAAACATCCAGGAACAAAAAGGTTTACATTAACGCAATTAGATATAATCACTCAACAGATACCTGCCATCAATCAAAACATGGTCATTCAAAATAGAGAGGGGTAGATTAACATATATGAATCCAATCCATGGGAAGACAAAGGGAACAACCATTTTCCTCCCAACCATAGAACAGGGAAGCCAAAGTCACTTGCCCAATTCACCCCCTAGCCTGACCATGAATCCATGAGGGCGAACTTGGAAACTCCTCCTCAACAATGTCCTTCAATTCCAACAGTTATCCTCTTGCCTCACACTTACTCAACAGTGCTCATAACAGCAAGGAAAATTTGTTTCAAGAGACTCCTCTTTCCTGACACTCAATCTGTAGTGTTCATAACAGCAAGAGAGCTCAAAAATATCTTCCCCAACATACTTGGCATCGTCCTGCCTCCTCGCATTAACTATTTATCAATCTTTTCTCGAGAATTTTTCCCTCCTTTGGGGAATTTCACAGATCTCTTAATCCTTGATTTTCAAGGGACGACAGTGGCCAAATATCTTATTTTCCACTTCTCATAATCAGCCTAGAGGCAATTCCAACATGTTCCCCACTCATGGAGTCGTGGTCAGCTGATTTTAACATGGTTGTTCCATTTGTCCTCCTGCAATTAATATAAATATTGTATTGTGATACAAGTGTTAGTCAAATAGTTAGTTGAGTCCAAATAGATATCTTCCCAATAGTCACAATAATTAAATACAATTATTAAATTTGAAATTCGAAATTGCCATAAATGGCAAAAAAAAATTAGATTCGAATTTGCCAAAAACGGAAATAAATTTCCAGCACATAAAAAAATATTTTATTTTTGGGGGATGTCACATCCTTTCCCCCTTCAGTAAAACACTATCCTCAGTGTTCTCTCCTTTCCCGGAACAGGATTGGATGAGATTTCCGCAAATCTCCTTCCAATTCCCAACTGGCCTCCTAAGAAATAAAGTGCTTCCATTTTACCTTTACCTGAGTGACGGCTCTGTTTCGAAGTGTTATTTCTCTCCAGTCCAGAATGCACAGGGGTTCTAACTAGAACTCGACATCCGGTTCCACCTACACCAAGTTCCAATCAATCATATGAGTAGGGTCATGAATATACTTTTTCAACAAAGATACATGAAATACATTATGAATTCTTAGATTAGCTAGAAGTGCAAGTTGATATGCTACGGGTTCAATTCGAGCTAGTATCTCGAAGGGCCCACAAAACCTGGGTTCCATCTTGGCACAGTTTCTTAACTTCAGCGAGATTTTTTGGGCTTTGACCTTAAGGTAAACATGATCTCCCACTTGAAATTCCACGTGTCTTCTTTTCTGATTCGCATAGCTCTTATGTCTGTCCTGTGCTTCTTTCAAGTTCTGTTGTAACTTCCTTACCATGTTCCCCATTTCTTGGAGCATCTCTGGTCCAACCATGAGTCTTTCAGCCAGGTTATCCCAGCTAATTGGAGTTCTACACTTTCTGTCGTACAGTATTTCGAAAGGGCTCAACTTAGCCGAAGTTTAGTACGCATTGTTATATGAAAATTCTACCAAGTGTAGGTAGTCTTCCCACTTGTTTGTCTTTGTTCTTACATACATGTGGAGCATATCCTCTATGATTTGATTTGTCCTTTCAGTCTGTCCATCCATTTGTGGATGATAACTCATACTAAAATTCAAATTAGTATTTAGTCCTGCAAACAATTCCTTCCAAAAAGTCGATGTGAATTTTACGTCTCTATTTGAAATCACCATTTTAGGAATACCATGCAGTCTAAAAATTTCTTTCATGAATATTTCAGCGATATTAATAGCTTTAAAAGTAGACTTTACAGGAATAAAGTGTGCAGACTTACTGAGTTTATCGATTACAACCATGATTGAATCATTATGTTTCTGAGTTTTTAGAAAACTTGTTACAAAGTCCAGTGATATGGTCTCCCATTTCCATTCTGGTACTAGTAGTGGTTGTAATAGGTTGGTCGAATGCTGGTGTTCGGCCTTAACCTACTGACAATATTGGCACCTAGCCAAGTATTATGTTGTTTTTCCCTTCATGTTAGGCCAGTAAAATAGTTTTCTGAGTGTTTTTATTGTCTTCTGGTAACCTGGATGGCCAGAATACGGTTTCTTATGCACTTCGTCTAAATCAGTTAATTTTAACTCTGTTGAATCCGGTATGTACAATCTATTTTTAAATCTTAAAAGTCCCTTCTTGTTGATACTTATATCTGGTTTATCTGGGTTTGCTATACTATTTTGAAATTCTGCCATCATCTTAGTGTAATTTCGGTCGTTAACACCTGTCGTTCTTATTCTTTGTTCCAGATCACTTTCTGCCCTGCTAATATTTATCTCAAATAACCCATGTACTCTTCTACTTAAAGCATCTGCTACTTTATTTTTCTTACACTTGATATGTCTGACCTCGAAGTCGAATTCACTCAAGAAGGCTAGCCACCTTGCTTGTCTTCCATTAAGGTCTGGTTGGTTAAACAGATATTTCACTCCGTTATTATCCGTCAATAGTAAGAATTTTATGCCCATTATATAGTGTCGCCAAATTTTTAAGGCATGTATTACTGCTGCCAATTCTAAGTCATGAGTGACATAATTCCGCTCATGTTCCTTTAATTTCTGAGACTCATAACAAATCACGTTCCCTTCCTGAGTTAGAACACCACCTAGTCCCTCTTTACTTGCATCAACACATACTGTGAAGTCTTTATCTGGGTCTGCTACCTTCAAGATGGGCGTCGATGTCAATAATTCTTTTAGATTGTTAAAACTGTCGTGACACTTTTGCAACCAGTTAAACTTGGTCCCTTTCTTTTGTAATGACGTGATAGGGTAGGCTATCTTGGAGAACCCTTCTATAAATCTTCGATAATATCCGACGATTCCCATGAATGACCGAATATCAGCCACATCCTTAGGTACTAGCCATTAAATAATGGCTTTTATCTTTTCTGGGTCTATGGAAATACCTTCCGAGGAAATGACATGTCCTAAATATTGTATTTTTTTTTATAAAAATCACATTGGTCGAATTTTGCGTGTAGTTTGTGTTTCCTTAGTTTTTGTACAACTATTCGTAATTGTTCATCATGTTCCTCCTCCGTTTTAGAATACACCAGAATATCGTCGATAAATACTACTACGAACTTGTCTAAGTACTGGCTGAAAATGTTGTTCATTAAGCACATAAATGTGGTTGGTGCATTAGTGAGTCCGAAAGGTATGACTACAAACTCGTAGTGTCCATATCTTGTATGAAAATTTGTTTTGTTTATGTCTTGGTCCTTTATCCTAACTTGATGATATCCGGATCGTAAATCCAATTTTGAGAAGATCTTGGCCCCACCAACTTAATCGAATAGATTATTTATCCTGGGTAAGGGATATTTGTTCTTAATGGTCACTTTTTTCAATTGTCTATAATCGATACATAGTCTTAGAGTACCATATTTCTTTTTCACAAAGAGGATTGGTGCTCCCAATGGCGAGACACTTGGTCTGATATACTCTTTATTCAACAATTCCTAAAATTGTATTTTTAAGTCTGTCAGTTCTGGTTGGTTCTTTTGAGATAGGGGTTGATTCGGGTAGTAAGTCTATGGAGAAATCTATTTCTCTCCTAGGAGGCAATTTTGGCATCTCATCAACAAACATGTCTCTGAATTCACATAGGACAACAAAGTCTTCTAACTTGGGATTATCTTCTTTTTCTAATATATTCGTTACTCGGATGGCGTAAACTTGAGATCCCTTTCTAATACATTTCTTGAATTGCATCGTTGAAACTTGTCTGACTGACATAGGTTTTGGTATGCCTTGGGTTGTTCTAACAGTGCAAAAATTATCTTTGTAGCTAAGTATCTTTGTATAATAGTCTAGTACTGCTTTGTGTTGTTCCAACCAATCCATCTCGATAATCATATCATATGATCCTAGTGGTAGGATGTTCATATTCGTCCTTATATTTTGACCATCTAAGCTGAACTCAAGATCAGAAATAAAGTTAACTACTTTTCTTTTAGTACCTGTTGCTAGTTGTACAAGCCAAGATTTTGCATGCTTTTGTTTCTTAAGTTTATTCAAATCTACTACATCGGGAGTAATATAACTTAACGTAGATCCAGGGTCAATTAAAATAGAAATTCGAGTGTCATGGATTTTAAATTCGATTTCTACCACCGAGGATTGGTGGTCAGTTTGTTGACCATCTATGGTTGCATTTATCCAATGCAAACTTCTGCCCATGTCTCCCACTGTTGAGGCTTCCTGTAAATTGTGAACAGTTATGTTTTCTCTAATTAAACATGGACAGTTCCTCCTTAGATGAGGCTCTCCACACTCCCAACACTTTAATGACTCGCGGGAGTTGTCCCAAAACTTCTTCGTTCCCAGGTTTACCGGTTTACCGCTACCTTGCATGTTCAAATGATTGGAGTGAAAATCCTTCCTTGGGAAACTTTTTGATGCATTTCGATAAGGAGCTGGCTAGTATCCCTTATTTTGTTGGTACATTCCATCTTGCTTCTTATCCTTCCAGGTATTGGGAAAATCTACCCGTTGTTTATACTGATCATAGCACATTCGTGCCTTCCTGAATGCCTCACTCAAGGATTTGGGGTTGTCATACTCAATTATGTCCCTGTAGGACTGTGGTAAACATCTTAAGAATCACTAGATTTTTACCTTATCCTCCCGGATGTATGGTATGAACCTTAGTAGTTCCATAAATTTATTTATAAGGTCATCCATCATCATTTGTCTGAGTCGTAACTCATAAAATTCGTTCGTCTTCCTTTGATAATATCTTTCAGAAAGGTATTGTTTCTTAAAATACTTCTTAAATTCAGACCATTCCAACTGTTTCTCCTTTAGGCCCTTGGCCAATTTCAAGTCCTGCCACCAAATGTTGGCCTTCCCCTTCAAATTGTAGATGGCCATTATGACTTTCATGTTACTGGAATAGTTGTAGATTTGGAAGTATTTTTTGATGTCCAACAACCATGCCTCGGCTTCTTCTCCTGTCCTGGATTCTCCATCAAAAGTAGTTGGTTTAATCTTTTTAAATTCTCCTTCAAGGTGGTCGGTTTTTTTTTTTTTTTGTCTCGTATGGTTTTGTCTTCAGCTGAAGGTGTCCCTTTAGACAAACTGTCTCATTTTTCTGTCTTCACACCAAAATTCTTGGAGGCCCTTTTGCTGACCTCTTCCTCATGGTTATCATCTTTTGGGATTTTCTTGGTTACTATACTACGCAGCAGGGTTTCATTTATCTCTTGTTGTTCTTGTTGTGCCTTCTTCAATTTTTCATTGTCGACCTTGAAAACCTGTAGTTCAACAATAAGGTTCCTCATTGTTTCCAAAACCTCTGTGGGTGAGCTTCCATCACTGTTCTGTATTGGATCTCCAAAAGGTCCTTGTTGTGGATTCTCTTCCACCCTGATTTCTACACCTTCTTGAGTTGCCATTATTCAACACAAAACATAAAAGCTTTATGTTTGTAATCCACAAGATTTATTAGTTTTTTAATAAATCAGAATATATACTAAGTAATTAATGTGGCCCTATTCAAGCCCAGTGTTGTAACTTTTGCTCTGATACCATATGTAATGTACCTCAAATTTACCATAAAAAAAATTAAAAATTTCTATGACATAATTCAACTTTGTTTAAGCTTAGAGTTTAAGAGAAGGTAAGATTCAATTCGATCCATAAATACATCATTACACTAGTCTAGTTTACTTCAAATAGAAAGTTGTCAAAGTAATTCAGTTCTGCACATTTCATTATGCTTGTGATTGCAAGTCTGGATCTTCATGACTGCTAGAATCGTAGGTAACTTGATTGGCTGTTATGTGCACGTGTAAATGCGATATTATCATTTTTACTGTAGGAAATTTGCTTTAACTCTCTATTAACATATGTACTTATTTCCATTTACAAGTAAGTATATACCCATATCTTTCTTCGTATAATAATGTAGGTACTTGTCATGCCCCGTAAATAGTGACCTGTAATATGAACTGTTATTATTATACTTCTATCCCGGATGAAGATCCTCCAATGTTCTCTACCAGTACATACATTACAGTATTCGAGTTGTTCCTATGACAATAATCCCTACTATGTTCCTACATCTTTTTGAAGAAACAGAGGTCAATCAGGTTTCGGTGATCACCAGGGCAGAGAAAAACAAAGGACCCTGTTGTTTGCTGAAATCTGAAATATGGAAAGACTGTGGGCCAACACTTTGGGATTTTTAGGTTCATGGTTTCGCGAGTACAACAGGCAAACATTAACACACACGACAACTCCCGAAATTGCGAAAGGGGAATAGTACTTCAGAATTTCGATGTTCGGGATTTCGTGAGTACAAGTGCCCAAACAACACATAACAAATTATGAAAATGCGAAAATGAAAAGGTAGGACTTGCATTTCGGGGTTTCGGGGTTTCGGGGTTTCGAACTTCGTGGGTTCCAGTGTCCAAACATCAACATAAACAAACTTCCGAAAATGCGAAAAAGGAAAGGCGGGTCCTGCATTTCGGGATTTCAGGGTTCAAAACTTCACGATTTCCGGTGTCCAAACATCAACATGAACAAACTTCCGAAAATGCGAAAAAGGAAAGGTGGGTCCCGCATTTCAGGATTTCAAGGTTCGAAACTTCGCGAGTTCCGGTGTCCAAACATCAACATGAACAAACTTCCGAAATGCTAAAGAAAAGAAAGGTGAGACCCGTATTTTGGGATTCTGGGGTTCAGAACTTCACGAGTTCTAGTGTCCAAATATCAACATAAACAAACTTTCGAAAAAGCAAAAAAGGAAAGGTGGGTCCCGCATTTGGGGATTTCGGCGTTTGGAACTTCACGAATTACAGTGTCCAAACATCAACATGAACAAACTTCCGAAATGTGAAAGAAAAGAAAGGTGAGACCCATATTTCAGGATTTCGGGGTTCGAAACTTCGCGAGTTCCAGTGTCCAAATATCAACATAAACAAACTTTCAAAAAATCGAAAAGGGAAAGGAAGTAACATTTCAGGATTTCAAGATTTAAGGTTTCGGGGTTTCAAATGCCAAACAACAACACACAACAACTACCAAATTCTGAAAGGTGAAAGGGTGTGGGACCAACACTTCCGGATTTCAGGATTCGGGGTTTCAGGGTTTGGAAAAGAAAGGGATATTCGTATAAATGCAATCAGCAAGTCCTGAATGCGGAAATTCACATTATTTTCACAATTCTAATATTTTTTCCTTGTACTGGTATTATTACTTTTGTTCCGTGAAACAATAGGTGTAGAAGGATTCAATATCTGTTTACTTATCAGAATTCCAAAAATCTAACTTCTGAGTTTTATACACATATAATCTATAAAACGGGTACAATAGGGCAACAGGTTATGTAAAAGGTAGCTCCTATTAGGTTCACTTAGATCCTCCTTAAACAATGCATTAGACGTCAACAATACTAGATCTGTGCATCTATGTAAATACATGAATAAGAATATCATTCCATTAGAGTTTGGAAAATATACTTGATGATCCGAAGGATCTGAGTTTGGTTTCGAGGGGTTCCCAGAATTATTTAACTTTCCGAATTTTTGTACATCTAGTATTTTGACTTCAGATTAAACCTAACCCATAGATGGACCGGCTTTCTTAAACTCAAATCCTATAAAAATAAATTTGCCTAGCACTTCCAAATTTTGGTAGGGACCACTCCATAATTTAGACTGTGATTGTACATTTAATACCCCGATAAATGTCATCCATTGAAAGAATTATTTCAAATTTAGAAACAATTAGATGCATAATATCAGTTACACAAAAAACATCCAAGAAAAAAATGGTTTACATTAACGCAATTAGATATAATCACTCAACAGATACCTGCCATCAATCAAAACATGTCCATTCGAAATAGAGAGGGGTAGATAAACATATTTGAATCCAATCTGTGGGAAGACAAATGGAACAACCATGTTCCTTCGAACTGTAGAACAGGGAAGCCAAAGTCACTTAGCTGATTTTGGATTTTTCGAAATGACTTATGGTTGAGTTTTTATTTGCATGTGTTAATTAACCATTGGGAAACTTAACGAAAGAGCGAGAAAATAAATGAATTATACAACCATTAACATATTTTTAGATCTGAAAAGCAATAAAAAACAGCAAACCATAATGGACAGGTTGGTAACGGAGTTCGGCACAACTTTGCCTACGTCTCCGGGCCTTTTCTCTGTGGGGGAGGCTTCTTTATTTCTGTTCGAAAGCTTAATAGTACATCTTTACAATGTCGTTTGGCTTCTAGACTGATCTGGTCATGTTCGCCCAGATCTCTAGAATCTTTCACAACTTACGACACCTGAAACGGATGTCCCGAGCTCTCAGAAATCGTTCGACAACATCTCCTCCTCAACAGCTTCCCTGCCTCAAATTGGTTTTGACTTGGCTTGCCTCAACATCTCTGCTCTCCAAAACCATCAAAAATCTGTCCAAAAGCTGTCCCCATGGCCTCAAAATGGCCTTGGTTAAATAGTGGGGGAGTTAGTTGTCCATCTCCAACTTCCTCCACGAATTTAGGCTCTAAAAATGCCCAATAACTCCCAA
>JZKD02S1847509.1:94358-117428 GCA_000966675.3 Picea glauca
AACCTGCCACTTTGACTTTGACTGGGTGCCACGTGGCTGCCCATGACTGGGCCACGTGGCACTTTCCCATTCGACGGACAAATGCCACTTGTCAACCATTGACTGGTCCAATTTCTTGCCACATGTCTTCCCTGTCAACAAACCTGTCCAATCACCATCATCTAGAGAGTTCCACGTCATCTCCTGCACAGTCAGCATGATGACATCAGCGTTGACTTTTTGACCAGTTGACGTTTGACTTTTTACTTGTTTGGGCTTCCGATCAGAACGCGATAAATTTCGCATACGGAGTCTGTTTGACAAAGTAAATATACCAACGGAATCGAAAAGACGAGACAGACGCAATAGTGTTGGTTTCGTCAGATTCCGAGCAATCTCATTTTTGAGCATTTTTCATGCCCTGACATGCTTCTGAATCCGATTTCGGATCACATATAATCTATAAAACGGGTACAATAGGGAAAAAGGTTATGTAAAAGGTATCTCCTATTAGGTTCACTTAGATCCTCCTTAAACAATGCATTAGACGTCAACAGTACTAGATCTGTGCATCTATGTAAATACATGAATAAGAATATCATTCCATTAGAGTTTGGAAATTATACTTGATGATCCGAGGGATCTGAGTTTGGTTTCCGTGGGTTCCCAGAATTCTTTAACTTTCCGAATTTTTGTACATCTAGTATTTTGACTTCAGATTAAACCTAACCCATAGATGGACCGACTTTCTTAAACTCAAATCCTATAAAAATAAATTTGCCTAGCACTTCCAAATTTTGGTAAGGACCACTCCAGAATTTAGACTGTGATTGTACATTTAATACCCCGATAAATGTCATCCATTGAAAGAATTATTTCAAATTTAGAAACAATTAGATGCATAATATCAGTTACACAAAAAACATCCAAGAAAAAAAAGGTTTACATTAACGCAATTAGATATAATCACTCAACAGGTACCTGCCATCAATCAAAACATGGCCATTCGAAATAGAGAGGGGTAGATAAACATATTTGAATCCAATTTGTGGGAAGACAAAGGGAACAACCACGTTCCTTCGAACTGTAGAACAGGGAAGCCAAAGTCACTTAGCTGATTCACCCCCTAGCTTGACCATGAATCCATGAGGGCAAACTTGGAAACTTCTCCTCAACAATGTCCTTCAATTCCAACAGTTATCCTCTTGCCTCCCACTTACCCAACAATTTTCATAACAGCAAGGCAAATCTGTTTCAACATGCTCCTCTTTCCTCACACCAAATACGTAGTGTTCATAACAGCAAGAGAGCTCAAAAATCTCTTCCCTAGCATACTTGGCAGCGTCCTTCCTCCTTGCATATGTTATTTATCAATTTTTGCCCGAGAATTTTTCCCTCCTTTGGGGATTTTCGCAGCTCTCTTAATCCCTGATTTTCAGGGGCTTCCAGTGGCCAAATATCTAATTTTCCACTTCTCATAATCAGCCTAGAGGTAGTTCCAACATGTTCCCCACTCATGGAGTCATGGTTAGCTGATTTTAACATGGTTGTTCCATTTGTCCTCCTACAATTAATATAAATATTTTGTTGTGATACAAGTGTCATAGTCAAATAGTTAGTTGAGTCCAAACAAATCTCTATCCAACAGTCACAATAATTAAATACAATTATTAAACACAATTATTAAATTTGAAATTGCCATAAATGGAAAAAAAATTCCAGATTCGAATTTGCCAAAAACGGAAATAAATTTCTAGCACACAAAAAAATATTTTATTTTTGGGGGATGTCACATTGACTCATTATAGAAATACCAACATTAACAAAGTAATTTAGATTTTCTATTCATGGAAAATATCTTGAATATTAGTGTTGATTCTTAGTGTAAATGTTTGCTAGCAAACACTTTAAACCTAGCTTTTAAGGATTTTGTCACTTGTGATTACTTATTTTTAATAATATTTTTTTAAGACTTGTACACTACGAAATTGTGTTAAAAAATACAATGCAGTCAAGAAATAATTGTTCCATATATATATATATTATTATTATTATTATTATTATTTTTGAACTACAATCATACAATATGACACTAGATTATTCTTTCTTAAGTACAATGCCATATTCACTCTTTGCAGTTCAATTCCATATTACTCATGCTTGTTTATATTTAATAAAAAAATGAATTCTACCTTTTTGCAAGATTGCTTTCAACTATTTTCCTTTTCATTTAAAGAGCAACAATTCCACAATACTAGTAAATTACACCAACACACAAAATCTTGTAAATATCAACATCCCTAAAAAAAAGTAAATATATTTGTATATACTACCAAAGATCTCAAATGATGAATAAATCCAAGGGATATAGGAAAGTGTCATAAAGTATTTACAAAACTAGTAAAAATAGAGCTTCAAATGGAACTTTATGCCTTACTAGTCAATGGAATGGATATGTTATTATGTGTTGAATTGTGTAAGAAGTCAAATAGTCAATTAGGTCAGAGTGCGACTAAGTAGGAAGTTTTTTTGAGAAGTTCCACTAGGAGAGAACCAACCTAATATGGAAGTGATAGATTTACTGAACTATGCATAATTGACTTGAAGAACACATTGAGTTAATTAATGGAAATAATGGATACATGTTTCTAGAACATGTCAACAAAAACCTAAAAGGTTCTAAAGAATGTTTATTGGTTAATTCTTCGTGCAATATGGTCTATGAGTAGTTGAATGGTTGAGGACTAAGTTGATTGGGGTTCTTGGTAGAATAGCACTCAACATTACCATAGAATAGATCAATCCTAATGGTTTCTTTGAGGGTGCATATATTAACCTCAATGAATTGACAAAATGTACAAGGGATTACAATATCAAAAGAAACATGTGTATAGTGCATCAACAATAACTATTGAACCAATTCGTTTTCATTAGAAAGTGGGCATCAAATGATATGTAGAAGTTGAATTGATTGTTCAAGTGGCATGTAAAGAAGAGGAACAATTGTAAACTTATCTCTTAGAGATGGGCCATAAGAATATGAATTGCTAGAGATTGACAGAGGGAGGTAGAAGTTTGAAGATTACAATTGTCCTCACACACCCACTAATAACATGAGAAATATTTAGTAAGTGGTACACAACAACTGGTTATGCCTTTAATCTTGGCACATTAGAAATTTTTCTTTACTAAGTGGTGCACTCTTATCTGGTCACAGATTGGATAATGTTATATTATATAACATATGAACTGTGCAAATGTTGTATGATGATTGTTCATATTCCTAATACAAATTTTGATGAGGTGATGAAAATGTAATATTTGTGAGGCTTAGTTGGAGTTATAAATCTAGATAAAATGTAGTCATATAAGGTGTCAATTCACATTGATTGAGAGTTATCATGACAATAACTTCAAATGTAAGTGCATCATAACCTATTGTAAACATAGTAATGTGAGTTTTAATGGGATATATATTAAAAAGAAGATGATTTTGAGTGATTCTTAATTGTCACAAAATTTATCGTGTTAATGAAGCCTATTTCTACAAATAGTAATGTGAGTTTTAATAACATATATATATCGAAGAATATGCAATCGAGTGAGTCTTTTAATTGTCACAAAATTAATGGTTATAAAGGGTAATGCCTATAGATATCCACACTCCCCTCGTGTTGTTGGATGGTCATGCTATCCACACTCCCCTCGTGTTGTCGGATGGTCATGCTATCCACACTCCCTAGATGTGTGATGACTAATACTAGTTGTCTACTAGAGATATTAGGTCGAAAGGTTTGAAGATTTCGCATTTGGATTATCTCTAGAGTTAGTTCAATATTGTCAAAACTCTAACATATTTCAACAAAGGAAGGGATGGGAGATGCAAGATGGAATTAAGGGTTTTAAGGGAGCTTGGTGATTTACTTTATTTATTTTTTTGCATTATTACTTGTTAACATTTTAAAAATTACATTAGGAACATCGCTTATAAATAGTCATCTACATATGAGATATGTGTGTGCTAGTTATGCCTAAATATCCAACACACATACAATATTATGGTTCAATAAACACATTAGTTACTAATGTCTCTAGATTATTAATAAATTAATTAATAAGTTGTCAATTTGAAGTTATATTATATGAATATAAATATCATCAATAAGATAATAATTAGTTCTCATCTTTAAATATTAAATTAAGTTATAATAATTAGTTCCCATCTAAGACTCTTTTATTTCTATATTAGACTTTATTATCCAAAATGAATTATTCATTATAATTATTCCTTTAGTCAAAGGGTCACTACAATTGGAAAATACCACCAAAGTGGGAGAAAAGTTCCTTTTTGAGGAGTTTACAATGATAAGAGTCTATGGTTTGGAAGAGAATCCATATCAAAAGTGAGTGTTGAATTTGGTAGAGAAGCCATATCAAGAGACTCATAAAAGTGAAATTCATTCAGTTACTCACTAAAAAGCCAAGCATATTAAATTAAATATTGATCGGATGAATTTCAAGGAAAAATCAAATCTACACAAGTAGGCGCAAAGAATAAAAATTCAACCATGAATCAATCAACTCAGAGATAAATAAGGGATAGACGACATAGAAAATTTGTATCCTTCACTCATCATCCATGCACAGAAAAGAAGGGCATTTGAATCTATAGGTCTTTAAACACCGAAGTGACGACCGTTGATTCGGCTCCTGGTCGAATCCTTTGGAGCAGACTGATGTCTAAAGGGATAAGGGACAAAATATAAAACCACAATCTTTTCAAGGGGAAATAATGGTTGAGATAAGTCTAGACAACCTCATTATATAATTAGTATCAAAGAGTTTCAAAACCACTAGAGAAAAATAATGTGGTTGACCAAGAAATATTTCCATGGTTTAATCCTTGTGGTGTACCACATGACCAATACACTTGTTTAGTTGCCAAAGAGGCTTTCCAACAAGAAAAGTTAAGCTAATATTGATCAACCAAATGATCTAAATAATTATGTGGGTGAATGGAAAAGTATGATCGGAAATGCTTCTAATGATCAAACGAATGAAAGAATCATTGATCCTACCATCATTGGTAGGGAATTATCGCCCAATCCATTTCAGGAGGAATTCAAGATGAGAATTTGTGAGAAGGATTGGGTTACTTACGAATGTAGGGGTAAACAATTTAAAAAATAAGCCAAAAGTAATCCAACTCAAAGTAACCTAATTTAAAGTCTAACCAATCCAAATCTCAGTAATCAAAATCAAATAAATCCAAGTATGTGACACATGGATCTCATAAAGGAACCCAACAAACTCAAGTTATGAAGAAAAAGTGGTTACTTTAAAAAAAAAGTTATGAATTGTTTTTGCATAATTGTATGTTGGATTCTAGGGAATTAAAAAATGTTATGCCAATAAAATTTATGGAAATATTAGGACTTGAAACCATGAAACCTTATAGTAAACAACTTGGCGGTTTCATTCCTTGGCCCTGAGATCCTTGAAGAAGAAACTAATGTGAAAAGTAATTTGTTTTAAGAAATTATATCATTTAGATATTAAAATGACATCTTAATGAGAAAATATGCATTAATTTTTAAGAGGAAAACTAGCATTCAATTATTAGTGATTTTTTTTATTTAAATAATTTTCTAATGAATTAAGGTTATATATTTTGGAAGCTTTAACTCAATTTTCTAAGTTTCAACATTTTACACCATATTCTAATATGTTGTGCATGTACCCAATAATTCTTCCTAGTAACGAGATTGTCTTTTTTATAGATTTATATTACAATTGAATTGTGATGAGAGGAAAGCATTAGGTTACATGAACCCTTACATTTTTTCCTTTAAATAAAAGATAATATAATTTATTCATAATCCCATTAGTTAACCTCTGTGGGGGCGAACTTCTTCAGTCTGGGTACATTCTTGCATAGCTGAGTTTATATCTTAGCGTTGGACAGAGATTTTCCTATGTAGTATGAGTTATTACTACTTGGGGGTCGTTATATTTGGTAGTGAGTCTAAGTACCTTCATTTGGGGATAGGTTTGGTATGAGGGGAAAACACTTCATTTGGGGTTGTCACTACATTCCATTTGCGGACTTGTTAATGTTATTAGGAGGTTCAAAACAAAAGGGTGACGCCTACATGCCCATCTCTTTCTTTGGGGGCGTTGTTGTTTATGATTTTTTTGGCCTATATTACCACTTACAGAGCTGGTATCTCCTGCTGATAATTGTTGCACACTACAGTCATCTACAAGCAAGCTTATTTGGAGTAGTTTTGCATAGACAACATATACAAAGAACAGATATCAGGTTCCTCTTCTAGTATTTTGTATTTTTCTGTGATTTCATTGTATTGTTGCCACCAAATATTTAATACAATAAAGCAATGGGGTTATTTTGTTGTTTTTTATATTCCTGTAGTAGAGTTTGTGTTTACTATGTGAGTAGAATGTTTTGAATACAAATTGTTTGTCTTAATATCTAAACCAAGAACTGAAACAAAATGTATTAGAAAATTTAGCAAGGTACATTACATCCAACCATACATCCTCCAAAGTATTGTAGTACCACTTTTTCTTCTATCGTCCATTCTACTCTCCAAATGTGGCCATGTACATGGACAGGGCCAAATTTCAAGGTAATGTGTTCTATTACCATTAGTTTATAAGCAACATATATAAGGTGTGATATGTAATAGATCAAGCATGTAGTGTCTATGTAAGCTAGGTTCACTATTAACTATGTATTGTCTATGTAAGAGTGATTTTGAAAATGTATCATAAAAAATATATGTAGTCCAATAATAACAACTTAATATTTAAAAATACACAATTAAGGAAAACATAACAATGGTATTACATAATCACTACTTTATAAATCCAAATGTATTGACATAATTTTGTCAAGGTTGTACTATTTTCTAAATCCAAATATATCACTACTTTCTTTCCTAATTTTGTCAAGGTATATGGTAAATTGACAGGGCCATATTCATCCCTGTCCATGTACAGGTCCAGGATTGAATTCAGGCCTATACCTGTACAAGGACAAGGCCGAATATGACCCTATCAACAATCTAAAAGAACATATTTAATTCCTAAACTATATTTAATTCCTAAACAATCTAAAAAGCTAAACTATAATTCTGTTATAAATTTTAATTCTATTTTAGTAAATAAATATAATCTAACCATACCTTAATGACACTCACTGCTCCAACTTCCACAACACCGTCGATGCTCCAACATCTACCACCCATCCACCCGCAACAAATGCCAAGCAACATAACAACACAACAGCACAACTGACTCTTTTCACTCACATCAAACACTCTCTGAACTTGCAAACACTCTCTCAACACTCTCCGAACAAAACAACAAACACTCTTCGAACTCGCAAACACTCTCCAAACACTCTCTGAACAACACAACAACAAACACTCTCCGAACAGCACAGCAGCAAACACTCTTTGAACTCGCAAAAACTATGACAGGAGCAATGTGCGGGTAATATATAAACATTTGTTCAGCCGAAACATATTTCGGCTAAAATAATGTTCGGCTGAAAAAAAAATTTGGCCGAAAAATTATTTCGGCCGGAATATCGTTCGGCCGAAAAGATGATACCGGATGAAAAAATATTCCCCCGGCTAAAATTGGACATGGAAATTGAGGGCATCATCAAGGTGTCGTTCGATTTGACATTCAAAGGTTCATTCAAAGTTCGGCCAAAAAAATGATTTTCAGAATGTTGGAGACCCGATTGTCATAAAAGTGTAACCCACTTTCATAATTCCACTGAGAGTGCAAACATGGGAGTAAGAGGAACTTCGGGTTTGCCTCTATCTTATTCAGTTTTTTCTTCGACTAGGTTCCAGGTTTGGTACCTAGAGTCCATATTCTTCCGAGAGGACCTCGCGATCTAGCCATGGCACAGTGGACTGAGGTAATGAGATGACATAGGGGAGGTAGGGTGACCACACCCTACAACGAGGATTTATTCTACTGGTGGCAGTGACAAGTCATTTCCTTGGATGACTATCCCTATGCAAGGTCATGCAGGCGAGGGTGTTCCCACACGTCAGACTCACCCGCTCACAGGATCGTTCAATTTCCCTCTGCTGAGCCAAAGCGACTCATTGGATTCCTAGTGTGGAATCCCTGTGTGATTACCCAATCAAATCCACAGGTCCTTCTCTACCCGCACGGCTTTATGCCCTTAACCGTGATCTCTCCCCGACTCTGTATCGGGGTTTGGGATTTTGGTGTTTACGCCGTCGAGAGGTCTTCCCCTCTCCACCCTCAGATTTCCAATTCCTGATGGCTTCTTTCATGCGCTAGCCCCTCTGAGCTTAACTCCCGCTCATATGGCCAACTCCCGTGACCACTACCTTACTCAGTCGGGGTTTCGGGGTTTATGATGCCTAGATGCATACACCCCTGGGATTTTTGATCGTCCAAATCCCGATGCTCTGTCGTGTTGATAGTTGGCCTCCAATATGGCTCGGTCCTAATCTAGTGTGATGATAGCTGGCTCCCGCTACAATGCCTTTCCTCAGTCCCGATGTGCTGACAGTTGTCCCTCACTGACAGTCCGTGTGGCCCCATGCTCCTAGGCCTTATCGAGAAATAGTGTTTCGCGATTCTGTAATGCAAAAAACTCTCATCCCTGGGATCTCCGATATGCCAATGGACAAAATGTCGACGGCGCCCGATCCTTTTCCACCTATCCTCCAGATGGACGACCCAGATTCCTCCTTGGGATTTCGAGACTTTCGATGTCCCGACGCCTTGTCCTCTAGACTCACGATTCTCTGATCGTCGATTTTCCGATGGGAAATATCCCTGTCTGTTCTCCTCAATGGCGCTAGATGATTTACACGCGTCCCTCAAATGGATGATCTCGATTACGTTGGGATTTCGAGACTTCTCCTGTCCCGTTTCTCTTGTCCTCGGGAACTCCGATTTCCCGACGCGTCAAACGCCGATGGCGCTGGATCTCTGACACCTGTCCCTCCGATGAACGGTCCAGATCTTATCGTTGTTTCGAGACCTGAGTGGTCCTGGTTCCTAGTTTCCCGAATCTCCGATACAGACGATCGGGTGACATGTGTCCCTCCTCAGATGGACGACTCAGATTATATCGGGGTTTTCACCTGGGATTTTCCCGATGTCGTGTCCACGAGAATGCCGATTTCTCGATGCGTCAAATGCCAATGGCGCTGGATCTCCGCCACGTGCCCTTCTGCCAACGGACGGTCCATATCCCGTCAGGATTTCGCTACTTGCGCTGTCCCAGTTCTCACAACCTCGAGAACTCTGATTTCCCGATGGCTGATATCCCAACTGCTAAACCCTGTGCATCTTCTGCCAATCTGATGGCTGACGGGATACCTGCCCATATCTGACGGCCAGATCTGCTTTCCTGTGCGCTCCTCCTCTTGAGGTTAAACCATGGTCCAATACTCCCGATCCAATGGATGACGGGATTTCTTCTTGATATCTGACGGTTGTCGGTTGTTCTCTATTGTGCGCTTCTTCTGGCACTCCTCCTGGACGTGAACTACCCAACGGTCCAGATCTCTTCTTTCTCTGCCTGATCCAACGGTTCTTGTTTCTCCCTCCTGAGCGTCTAAGCTTTCTTCCCAAACTTGGAAGAATTTAAACCTTCCAAAGGCTCCAACCTTGGCTTCCTTTCTGCCCTGCGAACTCCTCGACTTGAAGTCTCGCTGTGCGTATGAAAACGTCTACTCCTCCTGAGATTTCTTCTTTTGAATCCGCACGGGATTCTTCGACTCCTGCGCTCCTCTGTGAAGTCTTTGCACTCAAAACGCTATCTTTCATGAGCTTATACTATCACTCAGGCCCCTTAGGGACTTTGTCTTCCTTCTCCCTCCGATGGAGAATATGGACGCCTCCTACTATCCTTTTGCCTTGAGCAACCTAAATGGTCGAGTTCTTCTGGGTATTCAGTAACCCTGTAAAGGCCCCTCAACGGACTCTTTCTTCACTTCCCAAACTCACAGAGTTCTTTCCTTCTGTGCCTATCTGCACGCTTTCTCGACGCCCTTCTGGTGGAGTATCTTTCCTCAGAATGCTCAGCAGTCCTAGGTTTCTTCCGTGCAACCTATACACTCGCTCGATGCCCTTCTGGCAGAGATTCTCAGAATCCTCGATGATTCTGGGCTTCCTCAAACTCTCAACGGAGTTCTTCTCAAACACAGCCCATGCGTATGCTCAACGCCCACTTGGCAGAGCTCTTACAGAATCCTCAGTGGTTTTGTCTACAACTGTGTCTCAGCCACACAGCCTTGCCTCTTGAGGTTTTCAACAACCTCAAAGGTCTTTCTCGGAGTTGTTGGTTTAAGTCCTATGCCTCATCACGTCTCTGTCTGACTCCTCAGAGTTCAGAAGTGCATCCTCCTGTGCACGGCTATCAGAACCTCAACGTTCTGTCACTCCCTCCTGGTGTGAAGCCTCAAAGACCTCAACCTGAAATCAAACGCAACTCTCTGCAATAGCATGATAACAACACACACATACAACATATATATGGAACGCACACAGACATGCCTATAATGACAGAATAATGCAAGAAAAATTGCTCTGTATTAATAATGGAAAATGCCTGTATATTTTACAAGGTGTTCCTGAGCTCTCTCGGATCCTCTCTAATCTACCTTGTCTAACTCAAAATGAGATCTGAAAATCTCTTTTACCCGAGGGGCTCATTGAGCGCTTCCCTCCAGGTACACCTACCCTATTCAATTACAATGAATGGGGCTGTCTAGTCCAGAATCGGACCTAGATCTCAGCCAATCTACATTAAAGGCCAATCCTATCTAATGCCTACGCAAAGGCATGGCTTTTCTGGCTCAACAACCTAAGCACATTAAATTACATTCAATACAAATACAAATGAGGTTGCGCCTCCTTTTTTGCATATGAATGCATGCACGCTGACGTGGCTGGTTGGCTGGCTGGATGCATGGAGAGATGCTCCTACATCATACTCCACAGCTGCAAAAATCATGAGCTCTTTCTCATGAGCTTCCTCTGTCATCTGTTGGAAATCCCCCTAGATCCTAAACAAATATGTGGAGTTGTCCATTTGCTCCATTCTGTTGTTGCTGCTACTTCTTTCCTTCTGCTCAACTGTCCTCTGCTGGCAGTATCTGCTGACTTCACCATCAGCTCCATGATCTCCTCGATCACTTCATCCAGCTGCTCCAGTGGATGGTTTGCAGTTGTAGTCTCCTCAGCTGAAAAAATTTTTGGTCATTGGGAAGATCATCACGATCTCCCACGCCTTCATCTGTTTCCAACTTTACCTGTTGGATGTGCATGCCCTGCACTTTTACCTTCTCTTCTAGGGCTTCCAATTGATCCCACAGATCAGCAAAACATGTGTTGTCTGCCTCTTTATCCTCTGCTTCTGCAACCTCCCATGTTGCAGTCTTTTCAGCTGCAATGCTGAATATGTCGAGCCATTCCTAGGAATTCTTGTTTCCTCCTCCTATTTCTTTTGTTGTCAGCTCAAATGCTACAGCGCTCTCAGCTCGCTGGCTGGATTCATTGAGACATTCCACTGAATTCTCATCTTATTTATCTTCTGCTTCTTCTTCTTCGACAGTCATCGTCAACTGTGACTGGTCCCCTGCTGTTGCTACATTTACAACAGAAATTTTTGCCTCCTCCTCGGCAGATGGTAGGAATAATTGTATTCCCCCAATCATCAGGATATCATCCTGATGTTCTTTCACCTCTGTTAGTTGCACCTGTTGATCCAAATTCACCTGCTCTGTCAGCTCCCCTGGCTGAACCCAACTCATTTCTGAGTTTATGAGACCCTCAGATAGTCTCACTTGCTCATCCCTACCCATCTGGCAATATGGGATGCTTCCGTTGCTTCCCTGGCAGACTATGAGATCAACCGATCCCATCTTCATCAGCACTCCTTGCTGAGTTGAACTCTTCTCTGAGTCCTAGCAGTCCAAGATGCTTCCACTGCCCTCCTGGCAGTCTTCGAGATCCTCATTTGATCTCCTTTCATTGCCCTCCTGGCAATGTGAAATTCCTTCGCTGTCCACCTGACAGTCTGTGAGATCCTCGGTTGATCTCAACTCGTTGCCCTCCTGGCAATCTGGAATTTCTTCTTCTTTTCCCACCTCGCAGTGCTTGAGATCCTCAGTCGACCCCAATTCAAATTCTTCATCACCCCAATCGTCATCATCATCATCATCAAGACCTTTTCCAGTCTCTGGCCATCAGTAATCAATTATCTTTTCTTCTGTGGCCTTGAGGTTTTCAGCATACCTCAACCATTTTCTCAATAGCCTGCGCTGTCTTCTGACCATCAACTCTCTGACTGGCCATTTTTATTTTGCCTTCTTCATGGGAAATTCGCGCATTCGTCTCCTCCTTCTATCCTGCCGCATCCGCAGTTCCATCTTCTCTATGTATGCTTTTAATTCATAGAGCTTTCTAGTCTCTTCTTCATCCCATTTGGCAATCTTTTCTGCATTGCTCTTCTTTCTCCCAGCATGCCTATGGTCTTCGGTAACCATGGTGCTGTCTCTGTCTGCCTCTTTGACAGATCTGCTGCTGTCACTCTGCATCCCTGAGTGTTCCAGCTTCATCATCCTCTCATAGTCCTGCTGAATGTCTATGGATTGTTGCCTACCTGCAAGCAAGTCCTTACAGAGTCCTCCAATGCTCTGTCTTCTTTCCTGCTTTCTCTTTTCTCCTCTTGCCTGAAATATACAGACAAGAACTCGCTCTGATACCACTTGATGCATGCGAGGGTGTTCCGACATCTCAGACTCACCCGCTCACAGGATCGTTCAATTTCCCTCTGCTGAGCCGAAGCGGCTCATTAGATTCCCAGTGTGGAATCCCTGTGTGATTACCCGATCAAATCCATAGGTCTTTCTCTACCCGCACGACTTTATGCCCTTAACCGTGATCTCTCCCCGACTCTATATCGGGGTTCGGGATTTCGGTGTTTACTCCGTCGAGAGGTCTGCACCTCTCCAATTCCCGATTTCCGACTCCCGATGGCTCCTTGCATGCGCTGGCCCCGTTGAGCTTAACTCCCGCTCATATGGCCAACTCTCATGACCACTACCTTACTCAGTCTGGGTTTCAGGGTTTACGATGCCTAGATGCATACACCCCCGGGATTTCCGATCGTTTAAATCTTGGTGCTCCATCGTGTTGACAGCTGGCCTCCACTATGGCTCGGTCCTCCTCTAGTGTGATGACAGCTGGCTCCCGCTACAACGCCTTTCCTCAGTCCCGGTGTGCTAACAGTTTTCCCTCACTGACAGTCCGTGTGGCCCCATGCTCCTAGGACTTATCGGGAAATTATGTTTCGCGATTCTTCAATGCACAAAACTCCCGTCCCTGGGATCTCCGATATCCCGATGGACAAAATGTCGATGGCGCCCGATCCTTTGCCACCTATCCTCCAGATGGACGACCCAGATTCCTCCTCGGGATTTCGAGACTTTCGATGTCCCGACGCCTTGTCCTCTGGACTCGCGATTCTCTGATCCCCAATTTTTCGATGGGAAATATCCCTGTCAGTTCTCCTCAATGGTTCTAGATGATTTCCATGTGTCCCTCAAATGGACGATCCCGATTAAGTCGGGATTTCGAGACTTCTCCTGTCTCGTTTCTCTTGTCCTCAGGAACTCCGATTTCCTGACGCATCAAATGCTGATGGTGTTGGATCTCTGACACCTGTCCCTCCGATGGACGGTCCAGATCTTATCGTTGTTTCGAGACCTGAGTGGTCCCGGTGCCTAGTATCCCGGATCTCCGATACGGACAATCGCGTGACACGTATCCCTCCTCACATGGACGAATAAGATTATATCGGGGTTTTCACCTAGGATTTTCCCGATCTCGTGTCCACGGGAATGACGATTTCCCGATGTGTCAAACATCGATGGCGCTGGATCTCCACCACGTTCGCTTCTGCCAACGGATGGTCCAGATCCTGTTGGTATTTCGCAACTTGCGCTGTCCCAGTTCTCACGACCTCGAGAACTCTGATTTCCCGATGGCCGATATCCCGACTGCTAAACCCTGTGCAACTTCTACCGATCTGACGACTGACGGGATAGCTACTCAAATCTAAGGGCTAGATCTGCTTTCCTGTGCGCTCCTCCTCTTGAGGTTAAACCGTGCTCCAATCCTCCCAATCCAACGAATGACGGGATTTCTTCTTGAAATCCGACGGCTGTCGATCCTTCTCTGTTGTGCGCTTCTTCTAGCGCTCCTCCTGGATGTGAACTATCCAACGGTCCAGATCTCTTCTTTCTCCGCCTGATCCAACGGTTCCTGTTGCTCCCTCCTGAGCGTCTAAGCTTTCTTCCCAGACTTGGAAGAATTTAAACCTTCCAAAGGCTCCAACCTTGGCTTCTTTTCTGCCTTATGAACTCCTCGACTTGAAGTCTCATTGTGCATATGAAAACGCCTACTCCTCCTGAGCTTTCTTCTTTTGAATCCGCACGGGATTCTTCGACTCCTGCGCTCCTCTGTGAAGTCTTTGCACTCAAAACGCTATCTGTCCTGAGCTTATACTATCACTCAGGCCCCTTAGGGACTTTGTCTTCCTTCTCCCTTCGATGGAGAATATGTACGCCTCCTGTTATCCTTTTGCCTCGAGCAACCTAAATGGTCGAGTTCTTCTGGGTATTCAATAACCCTGTAAAGGCCCCTCAACGGACTCTTTCTTCACTTCCCGAACTCACAGAGTTCTTTCCTTCCGTGACTATCTGCACGCTTTCTCGACTCCCTTCTAGTGGAGTATCTTTCCTCAGAATGCTCAGCAGTCATGGTTTTCTTCCGTGCAACCTATGCACTCGCTCGATGCCCTTCTGGCAAAGCTTCTCAGAATCCTCAGCGATTTTGGGCTTCCTCAAACTCTCAATGAAGTTCTTCTCCAACGCAGCCCGTGCGTATGCTCAATGCCCACTTGGCAGAGCTCCTACAGAATCCTCAGTGGTTCTGTCTGCAACTCTTTCTCAGCCACACATCCTTGCCTCTTGAGGTGTTCATCAACCTCAAAGGTCTTTCTCGGAGTTGTTGGTTTCAGTCCTGTGCCTCAGCACGTCTCTGTCTGACTCCTCATAGTTCAGAAGTGCATCCTCCTGTGCACGACTATCAGAACCTGAACGTTCTGTCACACCCTCCTGGTGTGAAGCCTCAAAGATCTCAACCTGAAATCAAACACAACTCTATGCAATAGCATGATAACAACACACACATACAACATATATATGGAACCCACACAGACATGCCTATAATGACAGAATAATGCAGGAAAAACTGCTCTGTATTAATAATGGAAAATGCCTGTATATTTTACAAGGTGTTCCTGAGCTCTCTCGGCTCCTCTCTACTCTAACTTGTCTAACTCAAAATGAGATCTGAAAATCTCTTTTACCTGAGGGGCTCATTGAGCGCTTCCCTCCAGGTACACCTACCTTATTCAATTACAATGAATGGGGCTGTCTAGTCCAGAATCGGACCTGGATCTCAGCCAATCTACATTAAAGGCCGATCCTATCTAATGCCTATGCAAAGGCATGGCTTTCCTGGCTCAACAGCCTAAGCACATTAAATTACATTCAATACAAATACAAATGAGGTTGCGCCTCCTTTTTTTGCATATGAATGCATGCACGCTGACGTGGCTAGTTGGCTGGATGGATGCATGGAGAGATGCTCCTGCATCACAAGGATTGACTTCATAGCGGTTCTGGACATGCCACTCCCACTAGGGACAGCCTACAGGGACATAGGTATGTCAAATGTTTTTAAATATTTCATTTTTTTGTATTTTTGTATAGTGAAACGAAAACATTTTTGGATGACTCTTAATTACTAGCTAGACACTTGTGTAACACAGACGTGGGTCCACGAAAACTGGTAGAGATTCCTCAACATCGACGGAGGAACTGGGGAGATGAGACGGTGGGAGGAGAAACAGTGAGGTTCTCAATCAATAAGGGAAGAGCTTGGGGGCTGAACATTGTGTTCAGACTTAAAGGAAAAATGGATACAAACTCAATATGGAGTAAATAACTTCTCTAGAGTAACTTTGCTATCAAAGTTGAATTATTTCTCTCCCTTTCCATACCTCGGAATTGGCCTAATTATAGCCTTCAAATGGAACTAAAGGGTTGAGTCAGAATGTTTCCAGTATATGGAAGACCAAGGATCATAGATCTCCTATATATGATCCTACCTCACTAATAAAGGAATCATTTGCAAAAAATGGATTCTATACAAGCATTGGACTCCATAAGAGGATGGATTCTACATTGGACTCCTTCAGAGGATGGATCCCTCATCTTGGATTTCCTAGCACTAGAAAATGAAGATAACCCTTCACCACATCGGATGATAGGGACATTTTAGGTGTCATTCATTAGGCCTCCTGATTTGTAAACATGGGAAAACATGTGGCCTTCTCCTCTTCAATATCTAGCATGAATAATATTATAGTGGAAGGTGTGAAGGATGTGAGAAACTATTTCTTAACTACTCCATGCACAATGGAAACTTGTCTAGTATAGAGAATGCTCTAGATGGTACAGACTCTCGATTTGCAAATGAATTCCTAGGGATATAGCGAGCTATGGAGAAGGGCCTTTATCACTATAACTCATTATGATTGTAGGCCTCCGCAAAAATAATACTTCAATCCACCTATGAATGAGCCTGTGAGAGGGTGGATTCTTGAACGATATAGTGTTTATTGCGTTGTGAGGTTTATTCACCATGGAAATATGGCAAGGGGTGGCCCTAGGCGTAGAAGGTAAAAACAAATATGTCTACATTCGATCATCCATGATCAATAGGATATAGAGGAATCTACGAGCTACATTCGGTAACAAACAACATAGAAAATTCATGGACAAATGGATTTATCCAAAGCAAAGGGTTACCTACACATACATTTCATCCCTAGTGTTGAAGTTGATGGGGAAATTCTCTCCTAAATTATGGATATGGGATCCTAAAGAACTATGAAAACCAGATACCACAAAACTATGGACCTCCACTCGAAGATAAAAACCATGATGGGAAATGTTTTATTGGAGAGGAACGAATATTATAACAAAATTTTGCTCCAATTAGATGGCATGCAGTTGGAGATCAAATATGTAGATTGTGAAGTTTTTGTGTTGGCTTAGAGAATGGTGGATCTAGACTTCACTGAACCACATGACACCTCATGTATGCCTAGATATTATAGGAAATATAGGATTTTGATTTAGATATTTTGGACATAGATTATCATTTAACTATGTAAAAGACACTACTCTTCTTCTAGTGGTGAGCTAGCAACATAGCATATGTATGGTTTCTCTTTATTAATATAAATCTCTTTTAACTAGCTTACATAAATCTCTTCTAACTAGCTTAGAAACTAAAAAGTTAAATTATTTTGTTCAATCCATCATTAGTTTACTCGTATTTTCTACTTTAAATTTGTAAATTTAAAGTTCTTGTATCTTATCATTTTTGTGAAAGGATTAAAATGATAAAAAGCAAGGACTATGTAAGAGAAGACGGGGAAGCCATAATTTTTCCTTGATTATCTGTTCTAAAAATATCGTAGCATTGCCACTTCCATATAAGTTTGTGATAACCTTGAATATCCCATACCATTACTGTAGTATCGAGAAGTCATTATAGATCAATATAGATTACTGTATTATCGAGAAGGCAATATAGATTACTGTAGTATCGAGAAGGCAATATAAATCAACTATGTGACAGTCGGGTATATGTTTTTTCGATTTGATCCAAGTTTTTCCCTAAACTAATAACTAAAATTTTCGAAACAAATTTAGAATAATCGGTACGTTTGGGTCTGCCAAAAACCCCACAGATATATTTAGAATTTATCAACAATAGATAAGTCCGGGTCGATATATATATATATATATATATCACATCTTAGCGCAAGTTTCATCGCTGCGGTTTCATCTCCGGTCTGGACAAATTCGTTTTCGTTGGAGGTTTTTTAGTTATCTCCGGTCTGGACAAGACATTGAAGGTTCTTTAGTTGGAGGGTAAGGAAAAACTCCAAAAGATCCGTAGGGAATTGGGAGCTCATTCGGGTGGTATTAGCTTTGGCGAAACCCATGAGAAAGATATTGATGGATCAGTCATATCCTCGGACCATAACCCTCTTCATAAGAAAAAGTTATTCACTTTGTGGGATGTTGACATCTATGAAGACGACTTTCGCAATAGTACGCAGGATGTCGAGTCTTCGAAGCGGAAGAGTGGAGTCTTCGAAGCGGAAGAGTGTAAACCGTTCGAATTAAATTTGTAATGAAAATATATTTATTTATTGAATTGAAATCTGTGGACTTTTAATCTTTCAGGCCTTTCATATTTTTGGTGAAATCGTTTTTGTTGAAAGATTGTTTATAAACATTATGACAGTCATTAAGAGTCTGTCCATAGAATTCAGTGAATACAGTATTGTTTTGTACAAATAGGAAATTAAAATACAGTATTGTTTCTTTCTATGTTTTCTCTTCTCCTTGATAAAATTGATTTATGGAATATCTTTTAGATTTAATTAAATTGATTCTATAAAATATAAAATAAGTTTAAATGTTTTAGGTTTTTTATTTTTTTGAAATTATATATTTTAACTTTTAAAGTAAGCTTATTAAAATTAGTATTCAATAAAATTGAGTACTAAAAATGAAAGATGATAGTAATAGTAATAATAATAATAATAAATTATAAATCTTGGTCTCCATTAAGAACATTTAATATTTTTTACTGTATTATAGATCAATATAGATTACTGTATTATATAGATCAATAACAATATAGATCAATAATAATATTCATCAATATAGATTACTGTATTATTATTATTATTATTAAATAAATATTATTAGTTTCTAAATTATATGCTAAATATTAAATAAATAATATTATTTTTATTAACATTGTGTTGAATTCTAATCTAATATCCTTACACTCAATTTACTCTTAAATTTTAAGTCTAACATTTTAAATCCTTTTAGTGAGTACAATTTCCTCATTCTCACACTTAGGACAAAATTCATCCCCAACCTATAATCCAAAAATTATTTTTTTTTCCTCATTGTTCTGCTTAGAAAAGAGGGTAAATGGTGCCTCAAACAATGTGAAGGGGATAGATGCTTACCAAACGGACTTGAATTTGAAGAGGCTCATGAACATGAGGAGTCAATCACCACCAAATGAAAAACTAATTTAAATATTTAGTTTTTTTTGGTTTTTATTATTTTTTTTTAAATTTGTAAATGTTTTTTTTTCCTTATTTTTCTCCTTAAAAAAGTGGGTAAATGGTACCTAAAACAAGGTAAAGGGGATGGATGCCTACCAAACGGATTTGAATTTGAAGAGGCTGAACATAAAGAGTCAATCACAACCAAATGAAAAAGTAATTTAAATTTTTAATTATTTTTTGTTTTTTATTATTTTTATTTTATTTATTTAAAAATTATTCATTTAAATTTTTGAGATTATACAATTTAAATGTTTTGAAAATTATTAAATCTAATTATACATAAAAACAATTTAAATAATTAAAAATTATAATTTTATTAATAATTATTAAAAAACAACCAAAAAAACACACCCATTTCAACGCAAATAAAAAGTTTGAAAATAACTTGATCATACCAAGAAATACCATTCGTGATGGAAGAAATACAAAATACGGAAATGGATTATAAATTGATCACACCTGAAAATACCGTCCATTCATGATGGAATAAATATATCTAAGTATTGAAAATATGGACAACTTAAATTCATGGAGGTTTAAATTCTTTTGAGTTTTCTTATTTTTTACACTTTTTGTTTGCTCTCTACTTAATATTTAATATTTTAGTAGATATTGGGAAGTTATGTAATTGTATTTATTAGAAAAGAAGGTTAAAATTTTCATGGATGTGGATTAGGAGTTACAATGTTTGATATTTATATAATTCTACATTCCATTTTATATTTGAGTTTTATTTTCAGTTTCCTTAATAAAAAATCATAGCATTGATGGCACTAAAAAAAATTGAGAAATAATGATATAGATAAAAAACAATAATAAATATCAAAAACATTTAAATTGTTGCACAACACTAAGTGCATTTCATATGAAAAATAATAATGCTATAAATAAAAAATAATAATAAAGAAAGAAAAAAGGCTTAAACTGTTGCACAACATTAAGTGCATTTCATTGAAACAATGAGAATTATTATTTTACCACACATTCTAGTTTAAAGTAAAAAATAGCCACTGCATGGTATATATTCTTCTTTATTTACACTCTAGATAACATATGAGATGCACTTACGCTTAATATTAATATATTGTATTTATACCTCATTTTAACATGATTCCATGCATATTTTGTTTTATCAAATGTTTAGTTATTTTTGTCAAGAATTTATTAAAGGGTTGAAATATACATTGGTTTGGGTTGACATGCATCAATGATAATGTATTGTTACATTTATAACTTTCAATTTTTTTAAAATTTATGGGTTCTGTTGATGGAACAACAATTATGGTGTTAACAATGATCCAAATTTTGTTCTCCCAGAGAATAGATGACATTATGACTTTCCATTCCAAATAGTTGTAAATCCCATCCAACTAGTCCTCATACATGATGCAAACAACCATCTCATTGTCAATTGTTCAATGGAAAACAAACAATCAAGTTCCCCCCTTAGAACCTTGCTAAAAAATATCACTTCTCACTATAACTCAGAGCCCAAGCTGTGAGCATAAATACACATTATCGAGCACTTTTGCAGTGGAATAAACACAATGAACATCAATCACACATCCATGTAATATTCAGAAATTTAGGGAACTAGCCAGGGAAAACCCCAATGAGGGGAAACCCAAAGAGAAAGATATTTTATTAGCTTCAAGAAAGTTATGTCGGCAACAAGATTACACTTTCCAGCAAGTGAAATCCACTTACAACATCCGACAGTCCCACTCATTTATTCCTAGAAATCTTTGTGAAATGCATATTATTGTGCGGACCTTCTTTGTTGGACAACACCTCGAAAAATGTGCCAAACAAAAATTGTACATACAAAACTATACGTTGCCCTCTGTAGAAAGAAAAACTCCAAACAAACTTGATTTTCATGCCTAAAATATGCCTCAAAAAATGTTCCCTCTTACTTGTTGTATGGATTGTACGAATCCATATAGTACGACCTCCCTAACAATGATGATCAATAACCAGCCTGTTGAGAGTCTTTAAGACTTCATAGCAGGATGGATGGATCATCCATAGGAATTCAATAAGCATGATCACCATTCATATCATCATAGGTTGAATCCGTACATGATTCAATTTCAATGGTTGTGGATAACTTAATCGTCATGCCATGCATTCAGGTACCTTTTCTGACCTCTACTCCCTTGTATGATTCTGGCAATGTATTTCTACTCATTCCTAATCCAAACATCATCTTTGTTTGCTTTAGTGCATTGCCGGCCAATGACCCCACCATCACCTTGTACTTGGACCATCCTATCATTTTAATTAATTGCAACTACATGTTGGTAAATGGACGAGGCCATGCTTCAAAACCAAATTCAATTTTGAATGTTCAAATGGGGAAAACAATTCCGCGCCCATTTGAAATTTGACAACTTTCCTGGATTATTTAAACGGACAGAACCAATGGAAATTCTGAAGGTCGTCGTCAATCTGAGCATAGAATAGGTGCAGTCAGGAAGGAAAATGCTCGAGACCTTTGTATCAAGGTACTTTGTGGAATTTCTAAAAACCTCCATGTATTTTACAACAGAATAGAATAGAAAAGTCTTTGCTTCATTTAGAGGAGTGGGTTTCAACGCAACTGACGAAGAAGATGGTTGATTTATGAAGAATAGATCCAACTCGGAGAGGAAGGGTTTGTTCAACAACCCTTCTTGTACTGAATTGAAACTTAGGATGAGTAGGATCTTAAGTGCCAAATTAAAACTTGAAAAGGCTTTTGCAGAGCAATGTGATGAAGAAATAGGTTTACCTTCTTGGGTTATGATTGTTAATGTAGGTGGTAAGTGAGCACTTGAAGAATAGTGCCATCCTCATCTAAGCAGTTGTACTATTCAATACATGACATTGCATCCAAATTACTTCGTAGAAATTATTTTGTATGAATACTTCTCATCATGCCTGCTGCCTATTGCAGGATCATCATATATTCCAATAGAAAGGAAGCATTACGTGCAACATTTCTTGGAGAAGCATCGGTATAGGTACCTTAAATACTTGGATGATCCATCCATCTTGTTGCGGAATCATAAAGACTCTGCAGTAGGTTGGCTATTGATCACCTTGTGGTGGACACACTGTTGGATTTATTACCTACCAAAGATAACACTCACATTAATAGAAAGATGAATATAATTCCACCCACCCACCGTCTCTCCAATAGGCATTGCAGTAAAGTTGAAGGCATCCTCGACGACGTGAAAGACCTATCTGTGCTCGGAAGGGATCTACAAAAATTTATATTTGTTGATGACCATTCTTCGTCATATCATCTCCAACACCAAAACACCATTCCAATGGAAGGAAAGGATGTTCGAGACAAAACTATCTTCGAAATCCTATCATTATGCCTGGAAAATGCATAATCCACAACAGACGTAAGGGAACTCATTTTTTTTAAGGAAAATACCTAATTACATCCTGTAAGTTTTAAACCTGTGAAGTAAATCAATGCATATATATTCTTAAGCAATATAGAAATTAATCAATGGCTCATACAGAGAGTACGCTGAGATTTTATACCGGAAACCCTCAACCAGGAAAACCTTTCTTATATTCAATATATCAAATTTCACCATTCACCATACAATATATAATTTTTTTTTAGGTATTTTGTAGATACCAAAACCCTAATCCCTTAATCCAGGATTAATTTACAAATCCGCTAAAAATAGAAAAATCCGCTAAAACTTGCAAAAAATCACCCAAAAAAATTTCATGGCACTGGCCCGAATGCT
>JZKD02S1847509.1:123631-138908 GCA_000966675.3 Picea glauca
TAATGTAAAATTTTATATATGTTTCAAAGTATATATTAAGCTAAATAAAATTAGTGTTACAATGTAAACTAACATAAATGAATGGTTTATATTTTGTTTGTTTGTTAATGTAGTTATATCTCTTCTTCGTTTTAAAACACATTGATAGAAATCAACTATCTTTATTCTATTTTCTATGATCTTTTTATTAAAACACATTGATAGAAATCAGATATCTTCATTCTAATTTCTATGACACTTTTCTTATTGACATGATAAGTGTGTTTTTAATTAAATGGAAATGCAAAAACTTATACTTATTTTTTATTGATTCAAAAGAAAAAAAATTAGCACCTACATTGTTTTTTAGTTGATACCTATATAGCACATATGGTTAAGTCGTCATTTTCTCTATACTATAGAAAGAACTGAGAAATTTGTTTTTTAGTTGATACCTATATAGCACATATGGTTAAGTAGTCATTTTCACTATACTACACAAAGAATTAAGAAAAAAATGTATATCGCACATATGGTTAAGTAGTCATTTTCTCTATACTACACAAAGAAATGAGAAATAAATGTAAGAGACTAACCATACCTTTAATAATTAGTACATTTTACTCATATTTCTTTTAATGTATGACAATATTTTTAATGGTTAAAAACATCTTTCTAATTTTTATATTATGTATGTGTTTGTTAAATTGAATAGTATTTTAAATCTTTTTACTGCATTTCTATATAAAAATAGATTCATTAATTAAAAAAATTATAAGGATTGATTTGCAATTTCAATTAAAAAGTTCCCATATATATAAACTTTATGTATTTTTTTAGCTTTTATTGTATTGAAATATTTTTGTGTAAGAATTAAAGTAGGGTTTATCAAAAAATCAATAATGAAAAATTTGGTGATGGAATTGCACGTAATATTAAATATTTTTGTAAGTGTTTTGAAACATGGTATTTATATTAGTATTTCTACACAATTCTTGTACACAACATCATAGAAAGTAAGATTTATATAATTATAAAGAATTATAGTTATCAAGACATGAATGATGAGTATTTTTTTGATGATGTGTAACATATTTTAAAAACTTGTAATGATATAGATTAAAAACTTTTAGTGATGAGTAACATTTCTTTTTCATAAATGTGTTTCGGGTTGCAAAATTTATACACATTTCTTCCTGTTAAGAATTTGGCTCATCTGTGAAGTATAGGTCTTGATCCTTCCTGCACCATAGGATTCCTCTCTTCACCCTTGTCATTGTCATACCCATCATTTTTTAGCAATTGTTATTTCTTGTGGACCCGAACCCTTCTCGACACCCCTATTTGGCACCTATGTCATTGAATTCCTCTCTTTGCATTGATCATAGTGGTACTATTCACCAGTAACCCCTTTCTGTGCAGTCCCACTTTCCCCCTGTCCCATCTCCATGGCCCACACTCACAACCAATATTGGGAACAACCTCTCACTACCTCGGAAAAATATAATGACCAAATGATATTGATATTTCTTCTGTTATTTTCAGTATTGGTAACCCCAACTCGTGTCTTTCTCCACTTGAATCACTTCCCACATCCATCACTCAATTAACTACCATGTGTCAACAATGACAAGATGCAGTGAATAATTTGACCTCCTTGTTTAAGCCCATCCCATGTCCCTTCTAATATTTATTTCTGGGAATGCTTTATTAGTGGCCTCAAGAATGATATTTGTTCCCATGTCCTCATGGATCGCCCTTAGAGTTTGGTGAAAGTTACTAAAAGAGATAAGGAATCACAAAAAGGTGTCTCTTCTCAAACCAGAAAACCATCCTTTCTTAACTGACCTAAAACCACCACTCGAGCCCCTCCTTCCACTCCACTGAAGATCCATAAATTGACCTGGGAAAAAATTGCCAAACGCCAACTCAAGGGCCTTTGTTATAATTTTAATGAAAAATACTTTTCGGGACACAAGTATAAGGAAACAAATATTTTTGTGGGCATCCCAATGTTGTCCCTTATTGTCATCTTTTCCTTACATGGTGCATAGAAAGTTCGAGTCATCTGTAACAAGACAAAAGAGAAGTAGAATTAATAATGTGTTAGTTTATGTCAGCATCAGTCAGTACTATATTGTAATAAAACATCATCTAGTCTAAGTAATGATGGCGATGTCTAATTTTTAATAGTCATTTGTGTCAATAAAAAGTTGTGGGAAAGTTCTTTGGTGAATCTGATTGTGGAGAGAATATCATAGGAATAAAAGCGACATTTTCCATTTGTAGTTTTGGCTTTATTTGTTTAAGAGGACACTCCAAGAGCTAACACAATTGATGAACTTTTACGAAATTTTTTATGATCTATTATTTTCTGTGCACTTGTATTCATTTCTCATTGATCATTTTTTGTTGTTGAGAGAGAGAGAGAGAGAGAGTATTATGAGTGTTTATGTTTTTTGTTCAAAGCATTGAAGAAGAGATTGCACACCAAATATATGGGTTGACATATATGTGTGAACGCATGCACCCTTAACCTCTTTCTAGTCCAGATAATAGAGGGTTAGCATATCAGTACCTGGTAAAGAATTGCACACTTAGGAGAGGATGCAGAACCCCAAACACACATCTCCCTCTTCGTCTCCACAAGAAATGTTTTCTATCACCTCACTTATTCATCCTCTGACATACATCTGCGCACGCCCTCTGGTGTAGCAGAATTGTGCTCCTCTTAAGAAGAAACCCTCCACTCAAATTAATTGGTATCAGAGCGTGTTCTTTCCTTGGGACCAGAACTTCATCCATGAAGTCAAACAATTTTGTTTTTTGTATCTACAACTATAGCAACATGCTTCTGTTGAGAACGTGTCATTCACCCTTCTGAGGGTTTCTTTCACACCCTCCTCAGGGTATCCTCCAGATTACCAACAATGTTGCCTCAACGCGAAGCCACCACTGAGGACTCCAACGTAGACACATGAATCCCAGTGGAATATTTGGCGTTGGCTCTTCAAGAATTGATTCGTCTTCAAAAACGAAGACCTCCAAAAAGCATGCAGCTCGAAACTCATTTTCAATTACCCAAGTTCACCAGTCATATGAATGGAAAGACCGTGGATTCTTGGATCTGTAGTCTCTCTGCGTATTTCAAAACTTTGCTGAAGATGGAGGAGGCTACCAAATTACAAATCGTTAGTCTCCAGCTCGAGGAAATCTCTCAAACTTGGTGGGACACACACTTGACCAGTGCAGAATTGATCATCGAGCTCGACACTCCATCCCCAAAAAAGGGCCTAATTACTTCTTGGGAGACATTTTGTCAAGCCCTAAGATAACGCTTCTACCCTCAAGGATACCTGCATAATTTTCTCGCAAAGTGGTTACAACTTCGACATCTTTCCAATCACTCGGTGCAAGGCTACATCAATGTCTTCTGCAAGTTGTGCATCCAACCCCAAATCAACGAAACAGATGAGGTATTAATCATCAAGTTCAATTCTGGTTTAGTGGTCCCTCTATGGAGGGAACACTAAACAAAAACAAATGAGCTCAATTTGATGGAAGGAGACCCATTTAAAGGAGAGAATTAAGGCATCTATCATCAGTCAGCATGAGGTACAAAGAAGGAGCTTCATGATTTGGAGGAAATCGAATGAAGAAAATGTGTGTCTTTCGCGTGTGCCAAGTGCAAGCGGTACATGAAAAATACCGTCTGTATAGGAACCAATGAGGAAAACTGCTAACAAAGGTGAGGAAACCACCGATAAGGCTAATGGAATCCAAGACATTGAACGAATCCCAATGTGTGAATAGATGTTTTTCCATCGAGCACAAGGGAAACCACCCAATCAATGACCAATGATGAAATGTCGACTGTTAGGTTCAAGTTTACCTACCAATGATGAAAGTAGGACCAGGGTGCATGATAAGACTATAATACCATGTGACTCTCAGACAAACTGAGGGTATGGATGACATGCAAAGTTAAGAGTTTGGAGAAGTGGCTAACACAGGTTGATAGACCTCCTTTGAACAAGAGCACGAGACATATGGAAGACTCTGGCAGCATAGACTCAGCGATGAAACCATGAGATGCAGGAGGCATCAATGAAATTATCAATAGGGACGGTAAGAGTAACCAATCAGTAGAGAAGACTTGGTAATGATCTTAGCTTCCTAAGGCCATGCTAATCCCAAAATTATGATGACAAATTGACTCAATAACTTTGTGCTATGTTCAAAGGAGACATGATTGCTGCCAATATGAGATGATATTCCCTTCCCACATGTCTTTTTTTTTTTTTTCATAGACAAATGAATGCTATGATACAGAGGAGGAAACAAGTTTCGCAAGTAATAAAAACTAGTTCCAGCAGTGGAGCTTACCTACGCTCAATGCAAGGAGATACATGTGAGAGATGGACACTTGGGGGAATGTTCCCTCCTAGGTATAGGGTGTCAAATTGCGAAGGATATAAACAAGGGTCTACTTGGTTGAGGATGCAAAAAGTGCGGAAAAAATGGTTTATAACGCAAAGCGAGAACCAACTATAGTCTCAATACTGCAAGCAAGGGAATGAGATGCAATCACAACTTAACGCTAAAAAATGTCTTTTTTTATGACATTTAGTCTACTTGGTGTGAAAAAGAGATAAACTTGCATCAAACAGATGTCTTTTCAAAACCAATTTACAAGTGTGAAAGAGACAAGTTCACTCAAAAATCTTTTTACTTTTTGAAGACAACTTGGAAAAGAGATTAAATTAAACTCAATTGGGATTCCTCTAGGTATAAGGAAACATGTTTATGAGTGATAAATGAGGCTCAGCATAAAGTCATGTACTAGCTATAAGGGACTCTCAGTGCTATGGAAAAAATCTTTGCATGGGCACCAAATGAAGCATGGGATCTAACTTGTGAATCCATGTTCGGTAAGTCTCTACCACGTGATAACGACACTACTTATAGAAGATGGAAGGTTATGTGTCACAACAAATGGATTCGTACCTAAGGAAAACAAGGTGACATTTATAGGATAATGAAAAAATTCATGATGGAATGGATACCTATCCTATATGATGGGTAGTGAAAATACCTGCTCGTTGTGATGAACGACCAACAAAACGTTGAAATCCACAAGAATACCTGGTGAAAAATAAAAAAACCAACTCAATCCACCTTTGTATTAGTCCATTAGGCGAAAAAATGACTCAAAACTATAGAAACTGGGGAAACATTGTTAAAAATAGTATCAAAACCAAAAATTACTATGTCATTTTGACTTTTTACCCAAATACTGAAAATTGGACCAAATTACCTCTGAGATTGAACTGGTGATTGCGGGAGCATCAGGCCACTAAATCAAAAACCATTTGGACCAGGTAATTCATCTTTCCCTCCTCTTCCTTTCTAGAGGATTACATTTTTCAATTAGTTTTCAAATTTTCAGTAATTTATGACGCAAAATGTGTAGCTGAGTGTATGTGGATGGTCATTTATCCGGTTTTGTATGCGATGATTTATACGCGACTGTGAAAACTACAGGGCGCATATACCTATCCCTATACGCGACTGTAAGTGAAGAATATTGCATACAAATCCATAATCAATAATTTCTATGGTTGCTAACTCAAATTTTGACTTTTATCTGGCAGGATGGTGCTCGAATGGAGGGAAAGAGAGCATGAGGAGATAGATGCTACTGTGGATAGAGATCCAGGGGCCCAAATGGCCTTGAAAATATGTGGCTTATATAAATTTTGGGCAATCAAAGGGATGAAGGCTCAAGTGAGGTTGCTTGAGATGTTTGTGGGTTACTAAGACCCTGACAGTGAAAGCTTCAACCTCGATGGGAAACCATTGAGGATTGAAGTAGAAGATATCTACTTTTTGACTGGATTATCACGTCGGGGAGAGATTGTAAACCTCAAATAATGGGGAGCAGGGAGAGGAATTAAAATAGAGGAGTACATAGAGGCCCACTGTGTAGCAGGGACTCCGAAGGTCGGGAGTCAACTCCCCATCCGAGCGATAAACAATCTCATCCTCAAGATTGTTTTCCTCGTGTTGACCGAGATCATATGCTCAGCTTCAATGCCCCAGGCATCGAGGTCATCCATGATCACTAGGATACAAAGGAATCTACAAGCAAGATTTAGTAACAAACAACATAGAAAATTCATGGACAAATGGATTTATTTGAAGAAAAGGCTCACCTAGACAGACATTTCATCCCTAATGTTGAAGTTGATGGGGAAATTCTCTCCTAAATTATGGATATGGGATCCTCAAGAACTTGAAAACCAAATACCACAAAACTATGGACCTCCACTAGCAAATCAAAACCATGATGGGATAGGTTTTGTTGGAGAGGAACGAATATTATAACAATTTTTTTCTCCAATTAGATAACATGCAGTTGGAGATCAAATATCTAGATTGTGAAGTTTTTGTGTTGACTTAGAGAATGATGAGTCTTGACTTCATTGAACCACATGACACCTCTCAGTAGGTAAAATTTTGGTATTTTTATATTGAATACCAGCCCTCTTAGGCCTCATGTAAGCCTAGATATTATAAGAAATATAGCATTTTGATTTATATATTTTGGACATAGTTTATCATTTAACTATGTAATAAAGACTATAAAGCTAAAGACATTACTCTTCTTCTAGTGGTGAGCTAGCAACATAGCATATGTATGGTTTCTCTTTATTAATATAAATCTCTTCTAACTAGCTTATATAAATCTCTTCTAACTAGCTTAGAAACTAAAAAGTTAAAAATTAAAAATAAAATAATTGAAAATAAAATAAAATAGAATTATTTATAAATTTTTGTTAAAACATAATAAATTAAAAAAAATCTTATATTATTTTGTTCAATCCATCATTAGTTTACTCGTATTTTCTACTTTAAATTTGTAAATTTAAAGTTCTTGTATCTTAATTACTAAGTTGATCTTATCATTTTTGTGAAAGGATTAAAATGATAAAACACAAGGATTATGTAAGAGAAGATGCGAAAGCCATAATTTTTCCTTGATTATATGTTCTAAAAATATCGTAGCATTACCACTTCCATATAAGTTTGTCATAACCTTGAATTTCACACACCATTACTGTAGCATCGAGAAGTCAATATAGATCAATATAGATTACTGTATCATCGAGAAGGCAATATAGATCAACTATGTGACAGTCGAGTATATGGTTTTTCGATTTGATCCAAGTTTTTCCCAAATCTTACCAGAATTAAACTAATAACTAAAATGTTCGAAACAAATTTAGAATAATCGATACGTCGGGGTCGGCCAAAAACCCCAGAGATATATTTAGAATTTCTCAACAATAGATAAGTTCGGGTCGGCATATATATATATATATCACATCTTAGCGCAAGTTTCATCACTGTGGTTTCATCTCCGGTCTGGACAAATTCGTTTTCGTTATAGTTTCATCTTTTATCTATTTGGACAAACTCAATACTTCGCGCAAAGGAGATCAATGGCAAGAGGAGAAGACACCGATAATGCAGGCAGAGATGAGAAATGTAGGTCTCCTTCATAGACTCCAAGTAACGGAGAAAGACAATACGAGCCATTGCATGAGGAACCATGGACGATGGAGGCAGTCAGATTAAACGGAGATGAAGAACGGTGGAGAAAGATACTCGACGCGTTACAAAAAGGCCAACCATATAAAAACTTGATGCGGGGAATTTTGGATTCTAAAGGATAGTACAGTGAACAAGAAGTAAACTCAGTCATTAAGCATATATATGGTATTGACTACAACCAGCCACATTTTATATTTAAAGATAAAATGCTAGGACGGATGCTTGATTCTGCGAAATGGAAAAGGACAGCCACATTTTATATTTAAAGATAAAATGCTAGGACGGATGCTTGATTCTACGAAATGGAAAAGGACCGATGTAGATCACATAGTCAATGGTAGGTCATACTCATATCAAGCCGAGAAATCCAAAATGATTAGTCACATAAGCCATAATATTGAAAATAGCCAGCAAGGCACTGCGTCAAATAATATTGAAAATAGCCAGCAAGGCACTATGTCAAATTCAAGGTTATAACCAAGGAGCTGCTTTGTTGGACAACACCTCAAAAAATGTGCCAAACAATTGTATAGACAAAACTATACGTCGCCCTCTGTAGAAAGAAACACTCCTAACAAACTTGATTTTCATGCCAAAAATATGCCTCGAAAAACGTTCCCTCTTCCTTGTTGTATGGATTGTACCTACAGTATGACCTCCCTAACAACGATGATCAATAACCAGCCTCCTAAGAGGCTTTAAGACTTCACATATATTTTCCCGTTATGTCCATGATATCAAAGTGATATTCGCTAAGAAATTTCATCCATCTAGTTGTTCTAGTATCTAGTGTTGGTTGTCCAAACAAATATTTCAGACTAGTATGGTCTATCCTTAATTCATTTTTTTTTCCCAAGAGGTAATGCCTCCACATTCTTAAGGATTGTACTATGCTTTTTAACTCTAAGTCATGTGTAACATAATTAATTTAATTCTCCTTCAATTTTTTGGACTCATAACAAATTACATGTCCATTTTGCATAAGGGCTCCACTAAGCCCTTCCTTTCACGCATATGCACACACAACAAAATCTTCATTTGGATCTGCAAATTTTAAAATAGGGGCACATGTTAGAAAATCCTTTAAGCCCTAGAAATTTTCTTTGCACTTGGAACTCCACTCAAACTTTACTCCTTTATTTTGAAAGGATGTTATTGGTTGTGCAATTTTAGATAATCTCACAATGAATCTCCTATAGTAACCACCTAGACCCATAAATGATATAACCTCTAAAATGTTTGTTAGAATTAGCCAACTCTTGATTGCTTCAATCTTTACTAGTTCCATTGGTATTCCCTCTTCTGAAACAATGTGACCCAAATACTAGATCTTCTTTTGATGAAAAAATGCATTTACTCAACTTGGCATACAATCAGTGCTCTCTCAACACTTGTAACACCATCCTCAAATGTTTCTCATTCTCCTCCTTTGTGTTAGAATAGATAATAATATCATCCAAGAATACAAGGAAAAGCTTCTCCAGGAAATGTTTGAACACCCCATTCATTAGACCCATAAATGTATATGGTGAATTTTTCAACCCAAAAGGCACCAGCACAAACACATAGTTTCCATACCTTGTCCTAAAAGTCGTTTTTCTAATATCCTCTTCTCTGATTCTCACTTGATAATATCATGACCTCAAGCCAGTCTTGAAGAATATATTTTCTCCTTTCAGCTGATCAAAAATATTATCAGTCCTTGGAAAAAGATATTTATTCTTAACTTTAACCTTGTTCAATTGTCTCAAGTCAATACATAACCTCAAGGTTTCATATTTCTTCTTGAAAAAAAGAACTCGGGCATCCCAAGAAGAAACACTTGGGAATATGTACCCTTTCTTTAAAAGTTCTTCTAGTTGTATTTGCAACTCTTTTAGCTCTGGTGTGCTCATTCTATAAGATATATTTGATATTGGCGAAGATCTAGGCATTCAGTCAATAGAAAAATCTATATCCCTCTTTGGTGGAAATCCTTTCAACTCCTTATACACGTCTTCAAACTCTTTCAAGAATGGATAATCCTCAAGACTCCACTCATTATCCTTCATTGGCTCTTCCATATGGTATGCATTTATATGGCACCTTTTTCTAAAACGTTTTTTCAACTGCAATGCTTAAATATCTCACATAGATACATGCCTTGGAATAACTTGCATTATCCTTAGATTCCCCTCTTCATCAAAACATTTGAATAACATGTTATAAAAATCTATAACAACATGATTCATTTGTAGTCAATCCATACCAATAAAGCAATCATAAGACCCAAGTGGTTTGATGTTCAAATCTACCTTATTGTTAGTTCCATTCCTGTTTATAGGGAATTCTTTAACAAGATCATTATTTATTCTCTTGGTTTGAGTAGTTTGTTGAACTAACCAAGACTTTTCATGCTTACGTTTCTTCAATCTAAAACTTTCAACTAGATTTGGATTTATATAGCTATGACTAGCTCCAGAATCAATTAAAATAGTTATGGGATGATTATCAATCTTACCTTCCACTTCAATCATGTGGTATTTATAGTCTTATTTTATGTTGTCCAAGGCTACATAGATTCTTGGCATGTTTTTTGTCACATCCTTTACTATCTCCTTCTTATTAATGCTATGAAAAATCTTCATCTTGTCTCCCTCGTGAGCAAAATATTTATACATATTATCTCATTTTCAAATCCCAAACACTTTATGGGTTGTTTTCTTGGCCTCTTTCCCAAGGACTTTGTAATTTCTTTATCACCTTGAGATGGATGCCCTTGTTGATGTGGTTTAGATACATTCCTTATGAAAGGTGGATTGAATCATTTCTTCCATTGATCCATATTTCCTTTCTTATTTTCATCCCAAGCCTTTTAGAAGGCTGGATGTAATATTCTCAAATTTTAGAATATTAAATTGTAAGTGAACATTGAAATAAATTTTCCTTTTTGGAAAATTTGGATTTGGAAATTATTTGTCATTTATGGAAAATCAAATTTGGAATTTTTATATTTGTAATTAATTATTGTTCGATTACTGAGAGGGGGGGTGAATTGGTAATAGAGAAATTTAATCATTTTTAACAATTTAATCCAATTGTTATATCAATGTAGTATTATCATCCAATAACTGCAGAGTAAATAAGCAATCAACAAATGAACAATCATACACATACATAGTACATCAGTGTTTTACGTGGAAACCCAAAGAGGGAGAAAACCACAAAATGATTTTTATTATATGTCTTGAAGAATTACATTCATTGGAAGCATCAACTTCCTTTTTTTTCGAGCTGCAACTGGAAGGGGGCTCTAACCCCCTAGTTTTTCAGGCTACAACCTGAGGGAAGATATAACTCCCCAATTCTCTAGATACAACCAGAAGGAGGATACAACCCACTAAGTTCACCAGATACAACCGAAGGGTGGCTACAACCACATGTCCTTGCCCCGTCCAACTGCCCTGAAGTAGAAGTAGAATGATGGAACCATTGTCACACTATCACTGTGAGATATACCACTATACAATTGCTTCAATCTATACCACTGACCTGCATCCAACCTGTACAACATCCCTATAATCAACTTGTACCAGAACTTAACATATATCAACAAAAATACAACATGTATGTAACTTGTATTACTGCAGCATGCGTATGTGCATGCCCTATCTATTATACAGCCCATGTATGTACGCGAAAAAATTGTTATGCAACTTGTGTGTGCCTTTTGAAAACTAAGGTTTCCTTTCTCTTGAAAATTTTTGACCCTCTCTAACTTCTTTCACATAGATCTGTAACTTGTCACTGTATCCTGTAAGTGTACCATGTGCATCCTCGTAACCTTTACCCAAGGCATATGTATCTCTCTCTAGTAATGTGGCATATAGGTGTGTTTAATCATAAACAAGTATAATAACCCTCACGTGATTTAGTCATCAAATCGTTTATGATATTCATCCTCTCAATACATCAACCACTTCACAAATACAAGATCTCAACCATGTACCACAAACCCTTAGTGAATCTCTCAAGCATCTAAGGATCATGCAGTCCTGGAATATTTTGAAGATGTGTTCAAAGGGATACCAGGACTACCTCCAGAGAGAGTATTGATTTATTTATTAATTTGATACTTGGAGAAGCTCCAATACCAAAGAATCCTTACAGAATGAGTACACCAGAGATGAAGGAATTGTAAAAGCATCTTGAAGAGATTTTGAAGAAGGTTTATATACTCCCAAGTGTGTCACCTTGGGGTGCCCCAGTCTTGTTCGTGAAGAAGAAAGATGGGACATTGTGATTGTGCATCAACTTGAAACAGTGGAATAAAGTGACTATAAAGAGCAAGTATCATTTTCCAAGGATCGATGATCTCTTTGATAATTTAATGGACGCAAAGATATTTTCAAAGAAATAAAACCAACCGCTTGTTCCTCATAGAATGAATAGAGTCCCTATCATAGGGTAACTACACAGACCATTATTTTACTGCATATCGATAGAAACATAAATAGTGTCGAGGGTCACAGTCCATTAGAAAGATAAGTAATAAGAGAACACCAATACATGTAGGCCACCATAGCTCATGGGTTCCTTTCAGGGCTCTACAAAGAACGGTAAAACTTAAAACACATAGTGATGTACAAGCGGGTTATATAGAGTGGTTTCTCTCTCCATAGGTATTTCTTTTCGAACTTTGAAATAACTCATAAACATGGGAGATACTTAGTAATCCCTCACAAAGAAAAAAAACCACGGTACCAAGAACTCCTTCGGAAAAACACGCAGTTTCAATGCTTAGTGGTTTACCTATAATAATAAAGGAATGCCAATTCACGTAGCCTCCATAGCTGATGGGATCCTTCCATGGTTCTACAGAGCACAACTGGTTAGAATAATAATGTTTGGAGAGAAATTTTAGCGGAGAGGCGTAATAGAAAAAAAACCTTGTAACATAGTAAAAATCATGTAATAGAGAAAAAACCTTTGAGCAATTATGGACCTCGAGCCCATCCCTCATAGTGAAGGACTCACTAAGTACGTTTCCATAATCCATGTGAAATCAATGAAGTGGATATCCCACATTGGCTATGTCCACGCAGCTTCAGAAATGAAGTATGTTGTAGGTAAGTTGTTTTGATTAAGAGATTGTGATCCCTTTAATATGTGTTAGCAGTGTCAATTCATAGAACGTGACTTACAATTTGATGTTACCATCCCTTAATACATAAAGAGCCATCGTAACCTTTCTTTGTTGATTATTGTAATTAGGGTTATTTAGACCTGAGAACACATGTGTCAAAGTAAGCTTCTACCTAGCACATTTACCTTACCTTTAATGCAAGGTTCGATGGTCACAACCTAGAGAGACGAACCATATACACTCTTGTCTATTGCAAAGTCTCAACCAAGTCTATGTTTAAAGTAATATGGGTGGTATGTTTATATGTGTTTTAAAAATAGCATAGTCCATCGCGAGGGTTATGTCCTTTCCTCATAGCCTAGCAAACAACAATTCTTGTGGATCATTCCTAATGCACTATAGAATAGTATAAAATGATAGAGGTTATTGTAAGGGTTTTCCTTATAGTTTAGGAATAAACCATTATGGGGAAAATATTTATTTTACAAAAAGAATAAGGTGAGAATGATATGAAAGAGTGTTATTATATTGAGAGTATTAATTTCCCTTCTTATGGTTAATGGTATAAAGAAAAAAATAATAAGTGGAAAAAACAAAGAGTTGAGTCCAGTAATGAATGGTGGAAAACGTTGAATAGACTCATAATGTATTTAGCAATGAGACTCATAGTTTCTCCCCCTCTATAAAATAATTTTATTTTGTAGCTAATTTTGGGGTACATTACATATGGTATCATTTTGTTGGTTACAACACTTAGGCTTAAGTGCAACACCAAAAACTGATTTTGTTGAAGGAAGAATCTAACAAATAATATTTACTATTACAAATAGAGAAAAAAATTGTCTAGCAGTCAGAAAGTACTCTAGATTGTCAACAGGTAAAGGCTGAGCACCAAAATATGACTTGTCTATTACTACCTCTGCCCATACCCGAATGGAAGTAGGAAATTATTTCAATGGATTTCATCACAGGTTTTCCTGAGACTCAGAGACAAAAAGACTCAATGATGGTGGTAATTGATAAGGCAAGTAAGTATGCACATTTTATACCTGTGAAATCTACTTACAAAGCGATTAATGTAGCTGAAATTTTTATGAAAGAAATATTTAAGTTGCATGGGTTTCTTAAGATGGTGATTTTAGATAGAGAAGTCAAATTTACATCCAATTTTTGGAAAGTATTGTTTGCAGGTTTGGATACTAATTTGAATTTCAGCACAAGTTAGCATCCACAAACTGATGGGAAAACATAACGAACGAATAAAATTATTGAATACATGGTGTGAATGTATGTAAGGACAAAATCAACTAAGTTGGAAGTGTATCTAAATTTAGTCGAATTCATGTACAATAATGGGTATCAAGAATCAACTAAGATGAGTTCCTTCGAAGTCTTATATGGAAGGAAATGTACAACCCTGATTAGTTGGGATAATCTGGTTGAAAAAATTATGGTTGGATCAGAAATGTTCCAACAAATGTAAAGGACGGTTAAAAGAGTACAACATAACTTAAAAGAGGCACAAAATCAAGAGACACGCTATGGAGATTTAAAATTGAGACATCAAGATTTCAAAATTAGAGAACATGTATATCTCAAAGTCAAAACGAGGAGAAAAGAGGGTAAATGGTGCCTAAAACAAGGTGAATGGGATGGATGCGTACCAAACGGACTTGAATTTGAAGAGGCTCATGAACATGAAGAGTCAATCACAACCAATTGAAAAAGTAATTTAAATATTTTGGTTTTTATTATTATTTTTTTAAATTTGTAAATGTTTATTTTTCCTCATAGTTCTCATCATAAAAGAGGGTAAATGGTGCCTAAAACAAGGGGAACGTGATGGATGCCTACGAAAAGGACTTGAATTTGAAGAGACTGAACATGCGGAGTCAATCACAACTAAATGAAAAAGTAATTTAAATATATTTTTTTTTTAAATTTGTTTAGAAATTGTTCACTTAAATTTTTGGAATTATATAATTTAAATGTCTTTAAAAATATTAAATCTATTTATACATAACAATAATTTAAATAACTAAAAAATATAATTTTATTAATAATTGTTAAAAAAAACAACCAAAAAATAAACCACACCCTTTTCAACGCAAATAAAAAGTTTGAAAATAACTTGATCATACCAAGAAATACCATTCGTGATGGAAGAAATATATTTAATTATTCAAAATACGGAAATGGATTATAAATTGATCACACCAGAAAATACCGTCCATTCACGATGGAGTAAATATATCTAAGTATTCAAAATATGGACAACTTAAATTCATGGAGGTTTAAATTCTTTTGAGTTCTCTTAATCTTAAAATATTATAATAAATATATTTAATATATACTATTATAATCAATATATTTAAATATATTTAATATTTACTATTATAATAAATATATTTAATATTTTAGTAGATAGTGGAAAGTTATGCAATTGTATTTATTAGAAAAGAAGGTTAAAATTTTCATGGATGTGGATTAGGAGTTACAATGTTTGATATTTATATAATTCTACATTCCACTTTATATTTGAGTTTCATTTTCAGT
>JZKD02S1847509.1:152324-179606 GCA_000966675.3 Picea glauca
AACATTCATGTAATTGGTTCATGAGTCAAATTATGAATGGGTGGAATGAGACTCAGGTTAAAACTCCTACCAATACTAATTTTATATCATAAATAAGTGCACGAGCATAAATGAACCCTGGAAGTCATGAATACAATTGTACAATTCTAGTGGAAAACAAACCCTTAGGCGCACTTATTACTGTGCTAGTTTTAGGTATACTACCATGCATAGCCAAATCATATTGGGAATGACTGTGTAATCAATAATAAGATGAATTCTAGAAAAATAGCTAGAATAATTTAGGAAATGAATTCAACTCTATAATTACAAACCGGTTTTCGGAAATATAGAGGAGGATGTTAAACATAGAAAGTGACAGTCCAGAACCCGTTACTTCATATGTATCCACAACAAAATAAACTCAATACATGATGATCATATTTACTTAAAAGGAACGGATGTCTAGATATCACAAATCCAACCAGGCACAAGCTTGGCGTGCTTTCTAAGTACCAAAATATTAATACAAGCTAGGGTGTACCCTTGACCAACTAATATGGAACTTGGGATGAAAAGTCTTCAAAGTAATAAGGACAGGACATAGCCTTGGCCATCAGTTCTAGTAAACTCAAAATAACTTAGATGGAGGGGTATTGTATATGGAACCCGAATACCTCTTGAAGGAGTGAAGAGGGTGTTCCCATGCTTCAGTGTGATCGCACCCTACACAAGGTAATTTGAAACATTAAAATATATACGAGGGAAATAATACGATCAATTTTAGGAACAAAACGTAATTAGAAAGGGGCCGATTAAATAATTAACTGTAATGGAGGGCTTCATACCCTTCTCCATCACGCCAAATTGTGTGCCTCCCAAACTGAAATGGGAAGAGGAGATCAAGTCTCCCTGATGCGTACCCTCGCAAAATCAAAGGGGCCCATCATTAGCGATGAATACCATTATTTAATCCAAAGGAAACATTTTAGGGAATGATATGCGTATGATGACCATAAAGAATGTTAAATATAAAACCAATGTAAATTCCAAATATAAACGGAAAGGATTAAAAATGCCTCCGGCCATTATAGCATCATCTCTAATCAGTCTAATAACACCAGTGAATATATTAATTAAACACATACTTTTTCAAGATCAACACTGTGTCGAAAGGTCTGTTACGCACCCAAGGAAGGAAAACCCGGTCATAACACTCTGTCAACTAGGAGACTAACCAATAGAGGAAGCCAGGCCCAGTGACAAAATTTCAATCCAAAATAGAATATTTCAGATGCACAATTATAACATACACCATGATAAGTTCTTCCACGAGAGGAGAATGGATTTTCCTTGAAAGGAAGGCTAGTACAAAGAAAGGGGTAAACTGTTAAAAACCTAAACATTGCTAGGGTACCACCGACACCTTTTTACTACAATAACCTTGAAATAAAAACAAGAATGCTACCGAGGAACTGAAGTATGCAGAGACCTGTTTGATGAGACAGAAAGATCATAATGAAAAAATAAAAGGATAGTCAAAGGCGACTTACCTCGCATAGGGCTGCCCGTCGAGAAGTTCCTTCCAAGATCTCTCCCACTTGGAACAAGGGTTGAATCACAAACTCATGACCACGCTGCTAAGATGAAAGCCAAAAGAAAAATGGTCTGAAATGTTTCATTCTCCTTCACCAAGCCAAGACCGGAATGAAAGTGAAAGCTATGGAATAACCTTTCACATGGAGTAATGCGATGGGTGGTAATCGTACCTGGCCATGTGAATATATGGTAAGTTGTCGACATTACATTGGGGCATGCCAGCCGAGTACTGAACCGAATAGACTTATCTCAGGGCACCTTAAATGTTGCAGACAGGCCTTTAAGGCAAGATAGTTCTAACCTCTATCGTTTGCTCAGAATATTAATGGAAAGGTACACCGGGTGGCCTACTTAGGGGTACTTTTTCATCTTTCTATGTTGGTTATATGTTAAAACTAACCACCATTGCATTAACCTTCCTAATTGGATAGTCTAATGTCATTAATTATCGGGAATTATGTAGTGGCACAATTGTAACCATAACCTTTCCAAGTTTAGCCTCTACGCACTTAAATTCATTTGTGCAGAATAGTGTCTGATATATACCCAGACATTATCTGGTTAAAAGTATTTCTAAATAATGTTAACCTCTTGTTTTAGACCTTATAATAGTATATCAGAATGAGTGTTATAAGGCCCTTACATCTACGACCATCACACTAATATGATAGTGGTTCTAAGTAGTTACATCTGCATATGATAAAGTGGGTTTTGAAAACGAAAACGGTGGATAGTACTAAGTTTCAATGAAACAAGATATCCTTATTTATGTACATGTGTTCATGTATAACTCAATACCGAAATAGGAAGAGGCAACTATATGTTAAAATAGGATAGAGAAGTAAAAGGAAATAAGACTGCTATACATTATGGTTGACGAATGAATGAACGTTTTTGAGGCACAAGGTCAACTAAAAGTACCCAATTAATTTTTATTTATTTTTATGTAAATTTTGAGGTACATTACATATGGTATCAGAGAAAAAAGGTTACAACAATGGACCTGAACAGGGCTACAATAGCTTCTTTGTATATATATTATGATTTGTGTAAAACTAATAAAATATTATGGTTACAAACAGAAAGCCATTTCTGTTTTGTGTTAATTATGGCAGCTCAGGACGATGCAGAAATCAGGATGGGAGAAAATCTACAGCAAAGACCCCTTGGAGATCCAAGATAGAATAGTGACGGAATATCACCCATGGAAGTGTCGGAAACAATGAGAAACCTTATTGTTGAACTACAAATTTTCAAAGCAGACAATGAAAAATTGAAGAAAGCACAAAAGGAACAACAAGAGATAAATGATGTCCTGCTGCGCAGTATAGTGACCAAGAAATTCCCAAAGGATGATAACCACGAGGAAGAGGTTAGCATAAGGGCCTCCAAGAACTCTGGGCTGGAAACAAAAAAAAGAGATAGCTCGTCTGAAGGAACACCTTCAACTGAAGACAAAACTAAATCAAACAAAAAAAGAAAACAAGTAGACCACCTTGAATGAGAATTTAAAAAGATTAAACCAGCTACCTTTGATGGAGAATCCAGGACAGGAGAAGAAGTTGAGGCATGGTTGTTGGACATCAAAAAATACTTCCAAATATACAACTATTCCAGCAACATGAAGGTCAAAATGGCCATCTACAATCTGAAAGGGAATGCCAGCATTTGGTGGCAGGACCTGAAATTGGCCAAGGGCCTAAAGGAGAAACAATTGGAATGGTCTGAGTTTAAAAAGAATTTCAAGAGATAATACCTTTCGGAAAGTTATTATGAAAGGAAGACAAAAGAATTTTACAAGTTACGGCTTGGATAGATGACAATGGAGGACCTTATAAATAAATTTCTGGAACTGCTAAGGTTCGTACAGTACATCCAGGAGGATAAGGTAAAAACCCAACGATTTCTAAGCTATATACCACAGTCCTACAAGGACAGAATTGAGTTTGACAACCCCAAATCCTTGAGAGAAGTATTCAGGAAATCACGAATGTGCTATGACTAGTATAAATAGCGGGTAGAGTTTCCCAAATCCTGGAAGGATAAGAAACAAGATCAAATGAACCAGTGGAAGAAGGGGTACCAGCCAACTCCTTATTAGAATACAACAAAAAGTTTTTCGAGAAAGGATTTTCACTCCAATCATATGAATACGCAAGGCAGCTATAAACTGGTAAACCTGGGAACAAAGAAGTTTGGGGATAGCTCTTGCGAGCCATTAAAGTGTTGGGAATGTGGAGAGCCTCATCTAAGGAGGAACTGTCCACGTTTGAGTTCAACAAGCAAAACTGTTGTTCATAATTTCCAAGAAGCCTCGATGGTGGGAGACATGGGTAGAACCCTACATCGGATAAATGCATCCATAGATGGTCGACAAGCTGACCACTAGTCCTCGGTAGTAGAAATTGAAGGTAAAATCAATGACACTCGAATTTCTATTTTAATTGACCCTGGAGCTACATTAAGTTATATTACACCTAATGTGGCAGAGTCAAACAAAATTAAGAAACTGAAGCATGCGAAATCATGGCTTGTACAATTAGCGACTGGTACTAAAAGGAAAGTAGTTGACTTTGTTCTGGATTTTGAGTTCAGCTTATATGGTCAAAATACAAGGACCAATCTGAACATCCTACCACTAGGATGCTACGATATGATTATCGGGATGGATTGGTTGGAACAACACAAAGAAGTACTTGATTTCTATACAAAGATACTTAGCTATAAAGACGATTTTGGCACTGTTAGAAAAACCCAATGTATACCAAAACCTGTATCAGTCAGACAAGTTTCAGCAATGCAACTCGAGAAATGTATGAGAAAGGGATGTCAAGTTTATGCCATCCAAGTAACGAATCTGCTAGAAAAAGATGATAAGCCAAAATTAGAAGACATGCATGTGGATGAGATACCAAAATTACCTCCTAGAAGGGAAATAGACTTCTCCATAGACCTACTACTAGGTTCAGGCCCTATCTCAAAAGCACCTTACCGAATGAGTCTACCAGAACTGACAGAATTAAAAATACAATTATAGGAATTGTTGGACAAAGAGTATATCAGACCAGGTGTCTCACCATGGGGGGCACTAATCCTCTTTGTGAAAAAGAAAGACAGTACTCTAAGACTATGTATCAATTATAGACAACTGAACAAAATGACTATTAAGAACAAATACCCCTTACCAAGAATAAATCATTTGTTCGATCAAGTAGGTGCGGCCAAGATCTTTTCAAAGTTGGATTTACGATCTGGTTATCATCAAGTTAGGATAAAAGATGAGGACATAAGAAAAACAGTTTTTCGGACAAGATATGGACACTACGAATTCGTAGTCATACCTTTCGGACTCACTAACGCACCATCCACGTTTATGTGTCTGATGAACAGTATTTTCAGTCAGTACTTAGACAAGTTCGTGGTAGTATTTATCGACGATATTCTAGTCTATTAAAAAACGGAAGAGGAACATGATGAACACTTAAGAATAGTTCTACAAACATTGAGGAAACACAAACTGTACGCCAAATTTGACAAGTGTGACTTCTATAAAAAAGAAATACAATATCTAGGACATGTAATTTCAGCAGAAGGCATTGTCGTAGACACGGAAAAGACAAAATCCATTATGGAATGGTTGGTGCCTAAGGATGTAGAAGATATACGGTCGTTCATAAGAATCACCGGATATTACCACAGGTTTATAGAAGGGTTTTCCAAGATAGCCTACCCTATCACATCATTACAAAAGAAAGGAACCAAGTTTAACTGGTCAGAGAAGTGCCAAGATAGTTTTAACAAACTGAAGGGATTATTGACAACTGCACCCATTTTGAAGGTAGCATACCCTGATAAAGACTTCACCATATGTGTGGATGCAAGTAAAGAAGGACTAGGTGGTGTCCTAACTCAAGAAGGACACGTTATTTTTTATGAGTCCCAGAAATTAAAAGAACACGAGCGAAGTTATGTCACTCATGACTTAGAATTGGCAGCAGTAATACACACCTTAAAAATGTGGCAACACTACATAATGGGTAGAAAATTCCTACTATTAACAGATAATAGCGGAGTGAAATATCTGTTTAACCAACCAGATCTTAATGCAAGACAAGCAAGGTGGCTAGCCTTCTTGATCAAATTCGACTTCGAGGTCAGATTTATCAAGGGTAAGTAAAATAAAGTAGCAAACCCTTTAAGAAGAAGAGTCCATGGGTTATTTGAGATAAATATTAGCAGGGCCGAAAGTGATCTCGAACAAAGAATAAGGACATCAGGTATTAATGATGGAAATTACACTAAGGTAATGGCAGAATTACAGAACAATACCGCAAACTCAGATAAACCGAATCTAAGTATCGACAATAAGGGACTACTATGATTTAAAAACATGCTTTACTTACCAGATTCTGCAAAGTTAAAATTAACATTATTGGATGAAGTGCATAAGAAAACGTATTTTGGCCATCCAGGTTACCAGAAAATGATAACAACACTTAGAAAACTATTTTATTGGCCTAATATGAAGGGAGAAACAACATAATACTTGGCTAGGTGCCAAGATTGTCAGCAGGTTAAGGTTGAGCACCAGCATCCACATGGCCTATTACAACCATTACCAGTACCAGAATGGAAGTGGGAGACCATATTGCTAGATTTTATAACAAGTTTGCCTAAAACTCAGAAACAAAATGATTCTATTATGGTTGTAATCGATAAACTCAATAAGTCTGCACACTTTATTCCTGTAAAGTCTACTTTTAAATATATAAACATTGCTGAAATATTCATGAAAGAAATTTTTAGACTCCATGGTATTCCTAAAATGGTGATTTCAGATAGAGACGTAAAATTCACATATGCTTTTTGGAAGGAATTGTTTGCAGGGCTAAATACTAACTTGAATTTAAGTATGGGTTATCATCCACAAACAGATGGAAAAACTGAAAGGACAAACCAAATCACGGAGGATATGCTCTTTATGTACGTAAAAACAAAACCGAACAAGTGGGAAGACTATCTACACTTGGTAGAATTTGCATATAAAAATGGATACCAAACTTCGGCTAAATTGAGCCTTCTCGAAATACTGTATAGGAGAAAGTGTATGACTCCAATTAGCTGGGATAACCCGACTGACAGACTCATGGTGGGACCATAAATGCTCCAAGAAATGGAAAACACGGTAAGGAAGGTACAACAGAATTTGAAAGAAGCACAGAATAGACAGAAGAGCTATGCAGATCAGAAAAGAAGACACTTGGAATTTCAAATGGGAGACCATGTTTATTTGAAGGTAAAAGCCCGAAGAAGCTCGTTGAAGTTAGGGAATTGTGCCAAGTTGGCACCCAGGTTTTGTGGATCCTTCGAGATAGTAGCTCGAATTGGACCTGTAGCATATCATCTTTCACTTCCAGCTAATCTGAGATTTCATAATGTATTTCATATTTCTTTGTTGAAAAAGTATATTCATGACCCTACTCATATGATTGATTGAAACTTGGTGCAGGTGGAACCCGGAGGCGAGTTCCAGGTGGAACCCCTACGCATTCTGGACCGGAGAGAAATAGCACTTTGGAGCAGAGTCGTCGCTCAGGTAAAGGTGCAATGGAAGCACTATAGTACTGAGGAGGCCACTTGGGAATTGGAGGGAGATTTACGAAAATCTCATCCAATCATATTCCAGGAAAGGAACGAACACTGAGGATAGTGTTTTACTGAAAGGGGAAAGGATGTGATGTCCCAAAAAAAAAAACAAATATTTTTGGAATTTAAATTTGCTGAAAATTCATTCTGTTTTTAGTAAATTCGAATTTGGAATTTTTTTTCCATTTATGGCAATTCCAAATTTTGAATTTGATAATTGTAATTAATTATTATGATTGTTGGGCAGAGACTTGATTTGACCCAACTAACTATTTGACTATGACACTTGTATGGAAACATAATATTTTATATTGATTGCGGGAGGACAAATGGAATAGCCATATTAAATTTAGCTGACCATGACTCCATGAGTAGGGAACATGTTGGAACTACCTCTAGGTTGATTGTTACAAGTGGAAAATTAGTGATTTTGCCATTGGCCGCCCCTAAGAATCAGGGATTTAGAAAGCTGTGAAAATTCCCAAGGGAGGGAAAAAGACCTAGGCAAATTGATAAATAGCATATGTGAGGAGGCAGGATGATGCCAAGTATGTTGGGAAAGGAGACTATTGATTTTTCCTTTCTGTTATGAGCACTACTAAGTGAGTGTGAGGCAAGAGGAATCTGTTGGAATTGAAGGACATTGTTGGGGAGGAGATTTCAAGTTCTCCCTCATGGATTCATGGTCAAGCTAGTGGGTGAATCAGGCATGTAGATAGGCTACCCTGTTCTACGGTGGGGAGGAATGTGGTTGTTCCCTTTTTCTTCCTGCAAATTTGATTCAGATATGCTACTCTACCTTACCCTGGTTAAATTTCATGTTCTACAATTTGTTTACTTCTATGAATGAATTTCTGGTCGAATGCTATGGTGGGGACAGATCTACCAATCACTTCCTAGTCATTAGCTAGAAATGGACTTATTTTATTGAGACGTGATACTGAGTAATTACTAAGTTCATTGAATGTATTAACTAGTAAGACAAGTTTTGTAGAAGTTACTACTCTCATAATAGTATGGACTACAGACTGCATCTAGCTTCTTATTTTATTATGTTGAGAAAAAAGAAGATTAAATTGTTTGCATATAGTGATTGAAGCCACGCGTACCAATATCTATGGTGAATTATATTTCTTGTAGATGATTATAATATACAGTGAGTCTCCACTAGTGAGTATACAAGTTTAAATTCAAAGTAAATACACCCTGTATCATTGAGATTACATTCAATATGCATACAGACCTGTACAGGTATATTATGAATAGATATACATTATATAATGGGAGTTTTGTATAAGCGGTACAATGACGCTGAAGTGAACTGACTACAATAGATTCAGGAAACTAGATATATATATAAACAAATACGTAGTAAAATAATTAAGCAACTCCACAGACCCCATTACAGAAAATTTGGAGTATATGTACATCAGTATGGTTTTAGTAGTAAATTAGTGATGACTCTGTTGATTAAAGATGCACCTACAATATAACAACAAGCTTCTGTCGTGGGAACAATGCTATTTATTTCTGGTTATTAGACTGATAAAATGCTTGAGTAATATCTGTAGTTGGAACAGAAGGTAAGTAGTAATTTGCATAGAAAAGACACGGTGTATTATGTTAATCAGGGAATGATAGGGTATCTGGTATAGAGGAGCAAAGTAATCACATGGAAAAACAAATACGAATTCTGGAAGTCTCGATCTATTATAATCTCAATCAGACCAATGTATTTTCCTGTATTATTTCCAACCGGTACATTAAAAACCTCAAAATCTGGATGGAATCCTACCAGCATAGGATTCCCATGAAACATTCATGTAACTGGTTCATGAGTCAAATTACGAATGGGTGGAATGAGACTCAGGTTAAAAATCCTACCAATACTAATTTTATATCAGAAATAAGTGCATGAGCATAAATGAACCCTGGAAGTCATGAATATAATCGTACAATTCCAGTGGAAAACAAACCCTTAGGTGCACTTATTACTATGCTAGTTTTAGGTATACTACCGTGCATAGTCAAATCATATTGGGAATGACTGTGTAATCAATAATAAGATGAATTCTGGAAAAATAACTAGAATAATTTAGGAAATGAATTTAACTCTGTAATTACAAACTGGTTTTCGGAAATATAGAGGAGGATGTTAAACATAGAAAGCGATAGTCCAGAACCCGTTACTTCATATGTATCCACAACAAAATAAACTCAATACATGATGATCATATTTACTTAAAAGGAACGACTATCTAGATATCACAAATCAAACTAGACGCAAGCTTGGTGTGCTTTCTAAGTACCAGAATATTAATAAAAATTAGGGCGTACCCTTGACCAACTAATACAGAACTTGGGACGAAAAGTCTTCAAAGTAATAAGGATGGGACATAGACTTGACCATCGATGCTAGTAAACTCGAAATAACTTAGACGGAAGGGTACTGTATATGGAACCCGAATACCGCTTGAAGGAGTGAAGAGGGCATTCCCATGCTACGACGTGATTTCACCCTGCACAAGATAATGTGAAACATTACAATATATCCGACAAAAATAATACAATCAATTTAAGGAACAAAACATAATTAGAAAGGGGTTGATTAAATACTTAAGTGTAATGGAGGGCTTCATACCCTTCACCATGGCGCCAAATCGTGTGCCTCCCAGACCGAAAGGGGAAGAGGAGCTCGAGTCTCCTTGATGGGTACCCTCGCAAAATCAAAGGGGCCCATCATTAGCAATGAATACCAGTATTTAATCCAAAGGAAACATTTCAGGGAATGATATGCGTATGATGACCATAAAGAATGGTAAATATAAAACCAATGTAAATTCCAAATATAAACAGAAAGGATTAAAAATGCCTCTAGCCATTAGAGCATCACCTCTAATCGGTCTAATAACATCAGTGAATCTATTAATTAAACACAAAAAATTTCAAGATCAACAATGTGCCAAAAGGTCTGTTATGCACCCAAGCAAGGAAAACCCGGTCATAACACTCTGTCAACTAGGAAACTAACCGATGGAGGAAGCCAGGCCCAGTAACAAATGTTCAATCCAAAATAGAATATTCTGGATGCACAATTATAACAGACACTGTGATAAGTTCTTCCACAAGAGGAGAATGACTCGGCCTCGAAAGGAAGTCTAGTACAGAGAAAGGGGTAAACTGTGGAAAACATAAACATTGCTAGGGTACCACTGACCCCTTTTTACTACAGTAACCTCGAAATATAAACAAGAACGCTACCCAGGAACTGACCGAGGAAATGAAGTATGCAGAGATATGCTTGATGAGACAGAAAGATCCGAATGCAAAAATAAAAGAATAGTTAAATGTGACTTACCTCGCACAGGGCTACCCGTCGAGAAGTTCCTTCCAATATCTCTCCCACCTCGAACAAGGACCGAATCACAAACTCATGACCATGATGCTAAGACGAAAGCCAAATGGAAAATGGTCTGAAACATTTCATTATCTCAGGCTACCTAAAATGTTGTAGACATGCCTTTAAGTCAATATAGTTCCGACCTTTATCATTTGCTCATAATATTAATGGAAAGGTACACCGAGTGTCCTACTTAGGGGTACTTTTTCATCTTGCTATGTTGGTTATATGTTAAACCTAACCGTCATTGGATTAACCTTCCAAAGTGGATAGTCTAATGTCGTTAATTATCGGGAATTATGTAGTGGATGATTGTAACCATAACCTTTCCAAGTTTATCCTCTACGTGCTTTAATTCATTTGTGCAGAATAGTGTCCGATATATACCCAAACATTATATGGTTAAAAGTATTTCTAAATGATGTTAACCTCTTGTTTTAGACCTTATAATAGTATATCAGAACAGGTGTTATAAGGCCCTTACATCTACGACCATCGCACTAATATGATAGTGGTTCTAAGTAGTTACATCTCCATATCATAAAGTGGGTTTTGAAAATGAAAACGGTGGATAGTACTAAGTTTCAATGAAACAAGATATCCTTAGTTATGTACCTATGTTCATGTGTAACTCAATACCGAAATAGGAAGAGGTGACTATATGTTAAAATAGGATAGAGAAGTAAAAGGAAATAAGATTTTTGTACATTATGGTTGAGGAATGACTAAAAGTTTTTGAGGCACAAGATCAACTCAAAGTACCTAATTAAATTTTTATTTTTTTAATGTAAATTTTGGGGTACATTACAAGAAGTCAAATTTAGATCCAATTTTTGGAAAGAATTGTTTGCAGGTTTGGATACTAATTTGAATTTCAGCACAAGTTAGCATCCACAAACTGATGGGAAAACATAACGAATGAATAAAATTATTGAATACATGTTGCGAATGTATGTAATGAAAAAACCAACTAAGTGGGAAGTGTATCTAAATTTAGTCGAATTCACGTACAATAATGGGTATCAAAAATCAGCTAAGATGAGTCCCTTCGAAGTCTTATATGGAAGGAAATGTACAACCCTGATTAGTTGGGATAATCCAGTTGAAAGGATTATGGTTGGACCATAAATGCTCCAAGAAATGGAAAGGATGGTTAAAAGGGTACAACAGAACTTGCAAGAGGCACAAGATCGATAGAAACGCTATGGACATCTAAAATTGAGACATCAGGAATTCAAAATTAGAGAACATGCATATCTCAAAATCAAAACAAGGAGAATCTCCCTAAAAATATGAAGTTTTTCCAAGTTGATCCCAAAATTTTGTGGTCCTTTCGAGATCTTAACTCAAATATAACCAATGGCATATCAACTAGCAATCCCTGCAAATTTAAAAGTTCATAATGTTTTTCATGTTTTTCTATTAAAAATATATAATCAAGATCCTATTGTGACATCCCCAGAAATAAAATATTTTTGAAATTTAAATTTGCTGGAAATTTATTCCGTTTTTAGTAAATTCGAATTTGGAATTTTTTTTCGATTTATGGCAATTCTAAATTTCAAATTTGATATTTGTAATTAATTATTATGACTATTGGGCAGAGATTTGATTTGACACAACTAACTATTTGACTATGACACTTGTATAAAAACAGAATATTTATATTGATTGCAGAAGGACAAATGGAACAGACATGTTAAAATCAACTGACCATGAATCCATGAGTGGGGAACATGTTGGAACTACCTCTAGGCTGATTATTACAAGTGGAAAATCAATGATTTGGCCATTGGCAGCCCCTGAAAATCAGGGATTTAGAAAGCTGCGAAAATTTCCAAGGGAGGGAAAAGACCTAGGCAAATTGATTAAATAGCATATGTGAGGAGGCAGCAGGCTGCCAAGTATGCTAGGACAGGACTATGGAATTTCTTGTTCTTATGAACATTACTGTTGGAATGTGAGGCAAGAGGAAACTACTGGAATTCCAGGACATTGCTGAGGAGGAGTTTTATTGTCTAGGTTCGCCCTCATGGATTCATGGTCAGGCTAGGGGGTGAATCAGGCAAGTGATTTTGGCTTCCCTATTCTACGGTTGGGAGGAATGTGGTTGTTCTGTTTGTTTTCCAGCAAATTTATTCAAATATGTCCTCTTAACCCTCCTCTGTTTAAAATAATTAAATGGTTGGTGTAATGCATCTGTTAATCATGAATTGAGTAGTATTATGGACGAAAGATCGAAATCAAATGTGATTATCTCTGTTGCATTATATTGCTGGGTAAATGCTAAATTTTCCATCAATCTTCTAGCTACGAGAATATGCTTGGTTAAGTCCTGAAGGAATAATTTCCTATGGGTTAGTTTGATTGGTGTATTAGAGTAAAAGCGGTAGACGAATTCCCACAATCGAATGGTACTTATCATAATGAACTAATTAAGAGTGCATTTTAAACGAAAATTGAATAAACATATATACATATAGATGTATGTTTATATTTTCATGTGGGTTATTACCTATACATAAATACAATAAGTAAACGAAATCCCTTTTTCACACATATTAAACATTATGAGATCCAGGTACACAAATGCTTGGGATGAATTTATGTATGAAAAGTAATCAAAGCATTGCAAAATTCTCTACAGAAAGACCTACATTACATAGAGTATAAATAATTTTAGTCAATCTGGTCTAATTATCCACATGTTAAAACACTAGAATAAATTGGAAATAACACCGTTTAACACATGACCAATTCTGGAATGTAATATGAAGGGCGCGAAGGCCCCAAATGAAAACAAAAACATTATGGAACCCCTATGTGTGCATATGCTCGGGTAACATCCACGATGTTATAAAACAATAACAGAAATCGCCTATGTGTTTGTAAAAGTCCGATAAGTAATGAAATAAACAACAGACTCAACTCGATTACAATTCAAGAAGTTATATTGATATCGGCATACCGTTGAAAGTCAGAATTTCACCACTTTGTATTACTCTACTTTCATTATACTACATTCAAAGAGAAGAATCCTGAATCTTGAATTAATTAGACACAAGCAAAAAGTTTGAGCCCAGATTTAGGGTAGGTATGAAACTACGCAGCCGATGGAATTATAAATAGTTTGAATGGTACATTATTATAATGATCATTTCCTTGCTAAACAAGAATCAAACTTCAAACTAGGTACATCACAGTTACAGGCCGAGGAAAAGACTTCGACTTTTGCATCAAGGATGATTAAATCCCGAAGGGTTTGTGTTAAGAAACCCGAGTACCTTTTCCCATGAAAAGGATGGCCGAAATTCCAAAGGTTTGGATTATTCTATCCTGCAAAGTAAACCAGGAATCATTATTAGCATTTGGCTTAAGTAGAAAAGTAAATATAACTAAAATTTTGGGGAAGAATGTTTCTAGCGAACCAAAATTTAAAGAAATAAATAAAATCGGGATTATACTTACCTTGGCTGTGGCATAGGCCACCCTCACACCAAAGTAAAGGAATCCAACCTCGAACTTGATGGGTAAAGGAAGCCAGTACCGATCTGATGGGTACCTCGCAAAAACAAGTGAGAGGCTCCATCATTAGAACGCATTGTATACAGTTCTCAAAAATAAGGAAAAAGAAAACTTACTCATCTGAGGTAAAACAGAGAAAGACTGATAGGGTTTGAACTAATCTAGAACTACAACACAAAATTAAATATGTACATCAGACCACACCCAAGAATTGAACCAATAGTAAACATGCTTTTCTAAATGTTATAAGTGCCAGGGATTATATGTTCGTCTTGCAGCGCATTCCTTTAAAAATATTTTCGGACATAGAGTTAACCTCTGAACAAAAAAACCCTTTCATATCTTTCTCAACTAACGAATGGTCTGTCACGGGTTACCCTATTCCTCAAACTTTGAAAACACATGCCCTGGGCAGAGTTCTATCCTAGAAGGTTCCATTTGGGGATTAACACAATGGTGGAAATTTATTAGGGGTCTGAAACTTAGATAATAGAAGTTTTAAAAAAGTTCACATCGAAATACAAAAGAAGGAAATGACGAAGAACTTGAATGAAGCACAACCCCGTAACCTGTCAGTTAGAATATGCCAGAATGAAGGACAATGAAGAGGTCTCGAAAGGGGTTGGAGTCTTTCCTCAGTGAAGAGAAGTTTTCCCCAGTAGATATCGTGTATGGGGTTGTAAGGAAACTAACAAGTCACAGGAGTAAACTGTCACAGGAGAATCATAACGAGAGCCACAACCAAAAGAAGAAAGGAACTTGTCCACCTTAAGTAAAGCCGATTTCTTTAAAAAAAAAAATGTTAATAATACAAAGGATTGCGATCTTACCAAAGTAAATGGGTAGCGACACCTGGTTTCCACCTGGTGGGTACCTCTGTGTGTTCGAAGCTCCCTTGCGAAGAGAATACAAAGGTTTTTGTAGGAACCATAAAATGTAAAGACTATGAGAATGTCGATGGAATAAATCATAAACCTAAAGCGCCTTAATGTGCAGAGTAAAGGAGGTCAATACGATGAAGGGTTATGCCCATGTAAAGAGGATTAGATGGAATACACCTATCGTCCAAGGGGTTAAGTGAAACCATCAGTTTTCTCATTCACTCAAGAATTCATTAAAGGCCAGACTAGAGTTTTAACTCCCGCCTGTCGAGACTTTGACCTCACATTAAAGGCACACAAAACTACGGAGGGTCCCCTCCCGATTTAACCAACTAGAAAGTTGAACCACATCTGTGATGAGACCTATTCACATCGTGTTCAAAGAGAAACCATCATGCAGTTAATTAGGTTAATCATAATGGGTTCAGGTAGTGTCTCATAGTTTTAACAATTTTTCTTTTAATTAGTGACCCACAGGTCGTTAACCAACCTGGGGACTTAGTTCAAATGCATGGATTTTTAAAAAAGAAGAATGTTAACACATAAGCATAAGCCTATAGCCTATGTGCTAGGGTAAATATCTCGACATACATTATGGTGGATCATTTAAACCTTGCCCTTTTAAATACTATTAAGACCCCCTTGCGCATAAGTTTAAGAAGTATTTTACATAGGAAAGAATTTTGGGATCTTGACTCCTAAGTCCTCCATAGTCCAAGTTTTGTGTAGTATGACACATATAAATGTTTGGAAGCTTTAGGACTTGCAGAATTGTTAGAGTAATGGACGATTATCTTGGCATGAACCAGACACCTATATGTTGGCTGATTAAAATGTCAACATAGGTAACCAGAATATAAGAAACTTATCAGAGTTTAATAATAGAGAAAATGGTCATTTTATCCTAAGGATGAATACATTAGGTTAATTAGGATTAATGTTCGAGAGAAGAATTTTTTTTATGTCAAAATTAAGGTATATTACATATGGTATCAGAGAAAAAGCTACAACAATGGGCCTGAACAGGGCCACATTAGTTGCTTAGTATTTATTTTGATTTATGTAAAACTAATAAATATTATGGTTACAAACAGAAATCCCTTTCTGTTTTTGTAAATTATGGCAGCTCAGGAGGGTGCAGAAACCAGGATGGAAGGAAATCCATAGCAAGGACCTCTTGGAGATAGAACAGTGATGGAAGCTCACCCACGAAGGTGTTGGAAACAATGAGGAATCTTATTGTTGAACTGTAGGTTTTCAAGGCCGACAATGAAAAATTGAAGAAAGCACAGAAGGAACAGCAATAGATAAATGAAGTCATGCTGCATAGTATAGTAACCAATAAAAGCCTGAAATACGATAACCATGATGAAGAGGTCAGAAAAAGGGCCTCTAATAATTCTAGTCCGAAAACAGAAAAAGGAGACAGTTCGTCTGAAGGGACACCTTCTGTTGAAGACAAAACTATACCAAATAGAAAAAGAACACAAATAGACCACCTTGAAGGAGAATTTAAAAATATTAAACCAACTACCTTTGATGGAGAATCTAGGATAGGAGAAGAAGTTGAGGCATGGTTGTTGGACATCAAAAAATACTTCCAGATCTATAACTATTCCAACAACATGAAGGTCAGAATGGCCATCTACAATCTGAAAGGGAAAGCCAGTATTTGGTGGGAGGACCTGAAATTGGCCAAGGGCCTAAATGAGAAACAGTTGGAATGGTGTGACTTTAAGAAGTATTTTAAGAAACAATACATTTCTGAAATCTATTATGAAAGGAAGACAAAAGAATTTTATGAGTTATGACTCAGACAGATGATGATGGAGGACCTTATAAATAATTTTTTGGAACTACTATGGTTCGTACCATACATCCGGGAGGATAAGGTAAAAATCCAACGATTCTTAAGTTGTTTACCACAGTCCTACAGGGACAGAATTGAGTTTGACAACCCCAAATCCTTGAGTGAGATATTCAGGAAAGCACGAATGTGCTATGACCAGTATAAATAGTGGGTAGATTTTCCCAAGGCCTAGAAGGATAAGAAGAAAGATGGAATGAACCAGCAGAAGAAGGGATACCAGCCATCTCCTTATTGCAATGTAGAAAAAAGTTTCCCAAGAAAGGATTTTCACTCCAATCATCCGAATGCGCAAGGTAGCGGTAAATCAGTAAACCTGGGAGTGAAGAAGTTTGGGGACAACTCCTGCAAGCCATTAAAGTGTTGGGAATGCGGAGAGCCTCATCTAAGGAGGAACTGTCCACATTTAATTTCAGCAAACAGAACTTCTGTTCACAATTTGCAGGAAGCCTCGATGGTGGGAGACATGGGTAGAAGCCTGCATCAGATAAATGCAGCCATAGATGGTCGACAAGCTGACCACCAGACTTCGGTGGTAGAAATCGAAGGTAAAATCAATGACACCCAAATTTATGTTTTAATTGACCCTGGAGCTACGTTAAGTTATATTACTCCTGATGTAGTAGAGTCAAATAAACTTAAGAAATTGAAGCACGTAAAATCATGGCTTGTACAATTAGCAACAGGTACTAAAAGGAAAGTAGTTGACTTTATTTCTGATTTTGAGTTCAACTTAGATGGTCAAAATATAAGGACCAATCTGAACATCCTACCACTAGGATCTTACGATGTGATTTTTGGGATGGATTGATGGGAACAACACAAAGCAGTACTAGATTGCTATACAAAGGTACTTAGCTATAAAGATGACTTTGGCACTATTAGAACAACCCAAGGCGTACCAAAACCTGTATCAGTCAGACAAGTTTCGGCGATGCAACTCAAGAAATGTATTAGAAAGGGATGCCAAGTTTATGCCATCCAAGTGACGAATATATTAGAAAAATAAGTTAATACAAAGTTAGAAGACTTCCCTATCCTACGTGAATTCAGAGACATGTTTTTGGATGAGATACCACAATTACCTCCTAGAAGGGAAATAGACTTATCCATAGACCTACTACCCGGTTTAGTCCTTATCTCAAAGAAACCATATCGAATGAGTCTACCAGAACTGACAGAATTAAAAATACAATTACAGGAATTGTTGGACAAAGAGTATATTAGACCGAGTGTCTCACCATGGGGGGCACCAGTCCTCTTCGTGAAAAAGAAATACGGTACTCTACGACTATGTATCGATTATAGACAGCTGAACAAAATGACTATTAAGAACAAGTACCCCTTACCAAGGATAAATTATTTGTTCGATCAAGTAGGTTGGGCCCAGATATTTTCAAAGTCGGATCTACGATCCGGTTATCATAAAGTTAGGATAAAGGATGAGGACATAAAAAAAACAACTTTTCAAACAAGATATGGACATTATGAATTTGTAGTCATACCTTTTGGACTCACTAACGCACCAGCCACATTTATGTGCTTGAAGAACAACATTTTTAGTCAGTACTTAGACAAGTTCGTAGTAGTATTTATCGACGATATTCTTGTCTATTCTAAAATGAAGGAGGAACATGATGAACACTTAAGAATAGTTCTGCAAACATTAAGGAAACACAAACTATACGCAAAATTCGACAAATGTGACTTTTATAAAAAAAAAATACAATATTTAGGACATGTCATTTCCTCGGAAGGTATTTCCGTAGACCCAGAAAAGATAAAATCCATTATGGAATGGCCAGTACCTAAGGATGTGGCAGATATCCAGTCATTCATGGGAATCACCAGATATTATCGCATATTTATATAAGGATTTTCCAAGAGAGACTACCCTATCATTTCATTACAAAAGAAAGGGACAAAGTTTAACTGGTTGCAAAAGTGTCAATACAATTTTAACGAGATGAAAGAATTACTGACATTGGCGCCCATTTTGAAGGTAGCAAACCTAGATAAAAACTTCACAGTATGTGTTGATGCAAGTAAAGAGGGACTAGGTGGTGTTCTAACTCAGGAAAGGCACGTGATTTGTTACGAGTCCCGAAAAATAAAATAACACGAGCAAAATTATGTCACTCATGACTTAGAATTGGCAGTAATAATACATGCCTTAAAAATTTGGCGACACTATATAATGGGTAGAAAAATCCTACTATTGATGGATAATAGTGGGGTGAAATATCTGTTTAACAAACCAGACCTTAATGCAAGACAAGCAAGGTGGCTAGCCTTCCTAAGCGAATTCGACTTCGAGGTCAAACATATCAAGAGTAAGGAAAATAAAGTAGCAGATGCTTTAAGCAGAAGAGTACATGGGTTATTTGACATAAATATCAGTAGGGCAGAAAGCGATCTGGAACAAAGAATAAGGACAACAAGTATTAACAACGGAAATTACACTAAGGTGATGGCAGAATTTCAAAAAAGTATCGCAAACTCAGATAAACTAGATCTAAGTATCGACAAGAAGGGACTATTACGATTTAAAAACAGACTTTATATACTAGATTCAGCAGAGTTAAAACTTACAGTTTTGGACGAAGTGCATAAGAAACCGTATCCTGGTCATCCAAGTTACCATAAAAAATTAACAGCACTCAGAAAACTATTTTGCTGGCCTAATATGAAGGGCGAAACAACAGAGTACTTGGCTAGGTGCCAATATTGTCAGCAGTTTAAGGCCAAACACCAGCATCCAGCCGGCCTATTACAATCATTACCAGTACCAGAATGGAAATGGGAGACCATATCATTGGACTTCATAACAGATTTTACTAAAATTCAGAAACAAAATGATTCTATCATGGTTTTAATCGATAAACTCAGTAATTTTGCACACTTTATTCCTGTAAAGTCTACTTTTAAAGCTATAAACATTGCTGAAATATTCATGAAAGAAATTTTTAGACTGCATGGTATTCCTAAAATGGTGATTTCAGATAGAGACGTAAAATTCACATCCTCTTTTTGGAAGGAATTGTTTGTAGGGATAAATACTAATTTGAACTTCAGTACGAGTTACCATCCACAAACAGATGGACAAACCGAAAGGACAAACAAAATCATAGAGGACATGCTCCGCATGTATGTAAGAACAAAACAGAACAGGTGGGAAGACTATCTACACTTGGTAGAATTTGGATATAACAATGGGTACCAAACTTCGGCTAGGTTGAGCCCTTTCGAAATAATGTACGACAGAAAGTGTACGACTCCAATTAGTTGGGGATAACCCAGCTGATAGACTCATGGTTGGACTAAAGATGCTCCAAGAAATGGATAACATGGTAAGGAAAGTACAACAGAACTTGAAATAAGCATAGAACAGACAGAAGAGCTATGCAGATCAAAAAAGAAGACACTTGGAATTTCAAGTGGGAGACCATGTTTATTTGAAGGTCAAATCCTGAAAAAGCTCATTGAAGTTAGGGAATTGTGCCAAGATGGCACCCAGGTTTTATGGGCCCTTCGAGATACTAGCTAAAATTGGATTCGTAGCATATCAACTTGCACTTCCATCTAATCTAAGAATTCATAATGTATTTCATGTTTCTTTGTTGAAAAAGTATATTCATGACCCTACTCATATGATTGATTGGAACTTGGTGTAAGTGGAACCTGAAGGAAAATTCTAGGTGGAACCCCTGCGCATTCTGGACCTGAGAGAAATAGCACTTCGGAACACAGTCGTCGCTCAGGTAAAGGTGCAATGGAATCACTTTAGTCTTGAGCAGGCCACTTGGGAATTGGAAGGAGATTTGTAGAATTTTCATCTAATCCTATTCCAAGAAAGGAGAGAACACTGAGGACAGTGTTTTAATGAAGGGGGAAAGCATATCACATCCCTAGAAATAAAATATTTTTGAAATTTAAACTTGCTGGAAAATTATTCCGTTTTTAGTAAATTCGAATTTGGAAAAAAATTTCCATTTATGGAAATTCCGAATTTCAAATTTGATATTTGTAATTAATTATTGTGACTGTTGGGCAGAGATCTGATTTGACTCAACTAACTATTTGACTATGACACTTGTATAAAAACAGAATATTTATATTGATTGCAGGAGGACAAATGGAACAACCATGTTAAAATCAGTTGACCATGACTCCATCAGTGGGGAACATGTTCGAACTACCTCTAGGGTGATTATTACAAGTGGAAAATCAGTGATTTGGCCATTGGTAGCCCCTGAAAATTAGGTGTTTAGAAAGCTGCGAAAATTCCCAAGGGAGGGAAAAGACCTAGGCAAATTGATTAAATAGCATATGTGAGGAGGCAGGACACTGCCAAGTATGCTAGGAGAGGAATATGGAATTTCTTGTTGTTATGAACACTACCATTGGAGTGTGAGGTAAGAGGAAACTACTGGAATTGTCGAGCATTGTTGAGGAGGAGTTTAATTGTCCAAGTTCACCCTCATGGATTCATGGTCAAGCTAGGGGGTGAATCAGACAAGTGATTTTGGCTACCCTATTCTACGGTTGGGAGGAACATGGTTGTTCTATTTGTTTTCCAGCGAGTTTATTCAGATATGTCCTCTTAACCCTCCTCTGTTTAAAATCATTAAATGGCTAGTGTAATGCATCTGTTAATCATGAATTGAGTAGTATTATGGATGAAAGATCGAAATCAAATGTGATTATGTCTGTTGCATTTTATTGCTGGGTAAATACTAAATTTTCCATCAATCTTCTAGCTGCAAGAATATGCCCGGTTAAGTCTTGAAGGAATAATTTCCTATGGGTTAGTTTGATTTTTGTATTAGAGTAAAAGTGGTAGAGGAATTCCCACAAACGAATGGTACTTATCATAATGAACTAATTAAGAGTGAATTCTAAATGGAAATTGAATAAACATATATACATATAGACGTGTGTTTATATTTTCTTGTGGGTTATTACCTATACAGAAATACAATAAGTAATTGAAATCCCTTTTTCACACATATTAAACATTATGAGATCCGGGTACACAAATTCTTGGGATGAATTTATGTATGAAAAGTAATCAAAGAATTGCAAATTTCTCTACAGAAAAACCTACATTACACATAGTATAAATAATTTGAGTCAATCTGGTCTAATTATCCACATGTTAAAACACTGGAATAAATTGGAAATAACACCGTTTAACACGAGACCAATTCTGGAATGTAATATGAAGGGCACGAAGGCCCCAAATGAAAATGAAACATTATGGAACCCCTATGTGTCAATATGCTCAGGTAACATCCACGATGTTATAAAACAATAACAGAAATCGCCTATGTGTCTGTAATAGTCCGATAAGTAATGAAATAAACAACAGACTCGACTTGATTACAATTCGAGAAGTTATATTGATATCGGCGTACTGTTGACAGTTAGAATTTAACCACTCTGTATTACTCTACTTTCATTATACTACATGCAAAGAGAAGAATCCAGAATCTTGAATTAATTAGACACAAGCAAAAAGTTCAAGACTAGATTTAGGGTAGGTATGAAACTACACAGCCGATGGAATTATAAATAGTTTGAATGGTACATTATTATAATGATCATTTCCTTAATACACAAGAATCAAACTTCAAACTAGGTACATTACAGTTACAGGCCAAGGAAAAGACTTCGACTTTTGCATCAGGGACGATGAAATCCCGAAGGGTTTGTGTTAAGGAACCTGAGTACCTTTTCCCATGAAAATGATGGACGAAATTCTAAAGGTTCGGAGTCTTCTATTCTGCAAAGTAAACCAGAAATCGTTATTAGCATTTGGCTTAGGTAGAAAAGTAAATATAACTAAAATGTTGAGGAAAAATGTTTAGAGCGAACCAAAATTTAAAGAAATATATAAAATAGGGATTGTACTTATCTTGGTCATGGCATAGGTCTCCCTCACACCAAAGTAAAGGAATCCAACCTCGATCTTGATGGGGAAAGGAATCCAGTACCGATCTGATGGGTACCTTGCAAAAACAAGTGGGAGGCCCCATCATTAGAACACATTGTATACACTTCTCAAAAATAAGGAAAAAGAAAACTTACTCATCTGAAGTAAAACAGAGAAAGACTGATAGGGTTTGAACTAATCCAAAACTACAACACAAAATTTAATATGTACATCAAACAACACCCGAGGATCGAACCAATAGTAAACACGCTTTTCTAAATGTTATAAGTGCCAGGGATTATATGTTTGGCTTGCCAACGCATTCCTTTAAAAATATTTTTGGACATAGAGTTAACCTATGAACGAAAATACAGAAAAACCCTTTCATATCTTTCTCAACTAATGGATGGTCTGTCATGGGTTACCCTGTTCCTCAACCTTCGAAAAGACATGCCCTGGGTAGATTTCTATCCTGGTCGGCTCCATTCGGGGATCAACACAATGGTGGATATTTATCATGGGTCCGAAACTTAGATAATAGCATTTTTAAAAAGGCTCAAATCGAAAGACAAAATAAGGATACGAAGAAAAACTTGAATGAAGCACAACCCCGTAACCTGCTAGTTAGACTATGCCAGAATGAAGGAGAACAAAGAGGTCCCGGAAGGGGTTGGAGTCTTTCCTCACTGAAGGGAAGTTTTCCCCAGTAGATATCGTGTATGGGGTTGTAAGACAACTAACAAGTCACAGAAGTAAACTATCACGGGAGAATCATAACCAGAGCCACAGTCAAAAGCAGAAAGGATCTTGTCCACCTTAAGTAAAGTTGATTTATTTAAAAAAAAAAAAAATGTTAATGTTACAGAGGGTTGCGATATTACCAAAGTAAACGAGTAGGGACGCCTGGTTTCCACCTAGTGGGTACCTCTACATGTTTGAAGCTCCCTCGAGAAGAGAATACAGAGGTGTCTTTAGGAACAAGAAAACGTAAAGACTATGAGAATGCTAATGGAATAACTCATAAACCTAAAGCGCCTTAATGCGCATAGTAAAGGAGGCCAATACGATGGAGGGTTTTGCTCATGTGAAGAGGATTAGATGGCATATGCCTATCGGACAAGGGGTCAAATGAAACCATCAGTTTTCACATTCACTCCAGAATTCATTAAAGGTCGGACCAGAGATTTAAATCCCGCCTGTCGAAACTTTGACCTCACATTAAAGGCACACAAAACTATGGAGGGTCCCCTGCCGATTTAACTGACTATAAAGTTGAACCACTTCTGCGATGAGACCTGTTCACATCATGTTCAAAGAGAAACCATCATGCAGTTAATTAGGTTAAGCATAATGGGTTCGGGTAGTGTCTCACAGTTTTAACGTTTTTCTTTTAATTAGCGACCCACAGGTCGTTAACCAACCTGGGGACTTAGTTCGAATGCATAGATTTTTAAAAAATAATAATGCTAACACATAAGCATAAGACTATAGCCTATGTGCTAGGGTAAATATCTCGACATACATTATTGTGGATCGTTTAAACCTTTCCCTTTTAAATACTATTAATACCCCCTTGCGCATAGGTTTAAGAAGTATTTTGTGTAGGAAAGAATTTTGGGATCTTGACTCCTAAGTCCTCCATAGTCCAAGTTCTATGTAGTATGACACATATAAATTTTTGGAAGCTTTAGGACTTGCATAATTGTTAGAGTAATGAACAATTATCTTGGCATGACCTAGACACCTATATGTTGGCTAATTAAAATGTCAACATGGGTAACCAGAATATAAGAAACTTATCAGAGTTTAATAATAGAGAAAACGGTCATTTTATCCTAAGGACGAATATATCAAGTTAATTAGGATTAATGTTCCGGAGAAGAAAAACAAATTATGTCAAAATTAAGGTATATTACATCTACTCACATCATTGATTGTAACATGGTGCGGGTGGAACCAGAAGGTGAGTTATAAGAGGAACCTCTATGAATTATGGACATGAAAGAAACAATACTTCAAAACAGAGCCATCAGCTAGGTAAAAGTGCAATGGAAGCACTTTAGTCCTAAGGAGGCTACTTGGGAATTCGACGAAGAAATCCATAAATATTATCCAATTATGTTCCAAGAGATGACTTTAACACTCAGGACAGTATTATACTTAAGGGGGAGAGGATCTGATATTATCAAATTATTCAAAAAAAAATTAATTAGTATAAAGTTGTTATTCTAAAATTAAATTTGCATTTTTGGAAATTCCAATTTTATATTTTTGAAGTATGTAATTATTATTTTATGATTGTTGGACAAAAGTTTGAATTTCCAATAGTGCTATCTTGATGGACACATGTATGAGACAAACATTTTTAATAAATTTAATGCTGGAGAACAAATGGAACAACCAGGTTAAAAATAGTTGACTATGACTCGATGAGTGGGAAACAGGGTTGAGCTAACTCAGAGCTGAGTTTTACAAGTGTCAGAAGTTGAGTTTTGTCACTAGCAGCCCCTAGAAAGACGGGAATTGTAAAGATGTGAATTTCCCAAGGAGGGAAAATAATGGAAATTCCTATGCATGAAATATATACAACATATGTGGGAAGTAGGACGTTGGTTAGTATGTTGTGGAAAATAATTGTTTTGTTGTTATGAGCACATCTGGTGTGAGGAAAACAATTTTCTGAATTGGTCAGTGAGACAGTGGCTAAGGAGTGATGCTCATTTTTCCCTTATGGAGTCATGGTGAGGCTAGGGGGTGATCAGGACAAGTAAACGTGGTTTTTATGAATCTACAATTAGGTGGAATGTGATTGTTACATTTGTTTTCCTAGTATAATTGTTAAGATATGTATCATAATTATTTTACTTTCATTTTTTTGAAGTATTCTAATGGTTGATGTTATATATGTATGTAATGATCTATATAGGCGTGCCTTATGGCCATAATAGATCTGCTAAATTGCCTACTATTTAATTACATGTTAATGTTGTTGGTGAGATTTGACTTGCATTAGTGTTATAATGGATGATATTATATATGTAAGTAATGATCTATACAGATGTGCCTCTTAGCCATAATAGATTTGTTAAATTTCCTATTGTTTAAGTACCTATTAATGTTTTGGTGGGATCTCACTTGTAATAGTTATATCATATGTATGTAGGCTACATAATGGATCTACATAGACAAATGTGTAGGTAATAAAACTAAATAGTTATTGTATGGATATTTTCGCACCTAAAAAACTAACCACTACAGAAAAAAAACAAGTGAACCAAATAAGTTAGATCATATTACAACATTAGTAAGAAAACTTCTTAGTTTTACTTCTGCCTATATTTTATCTCTCAACCAGAGGAGTGAAGAAAACTATGTGTTCATATTTGAGTATAAAGATAGATGAATACAAAGTCCTATACACACACACACACACACACACACACACACATAGATACATTAAAGAAATGGCCATCTGATACAATGGATCTCAGAGATTTTCATGCAAAATTTATTTATGAAATTGATAGGTCATTGGTATACACAGGGCCTTGTAGATTCCTCTAAGAAAAATATTAATACAACAGGGTTTCATACACCCAATAAACTCTATTAGTTAAATTCAAAACATAATTTAAAGAATCTACATCAACCGTCTATAACAGAGTAGGAAGCACACGTCTTAGGAAGGGAATCTCAGCAAGAGATCATTCCACGATGGAACCCAACTTTCAAAACATGGCATTTTCCCTTCATGGAATCGGAGTGCAAAAAATTAACCTGCAAAAGGGAAAAGGCTATATAAATAATAATAACCTCAAATTAATTGAAGAACAAGATAAACAGAATGAGAAAATGTAACATCCCGCTCTTGCTTGCACATGTTATTGACTTATTATTTGAGGACACTTGCGAACATGTGATCCAGTTTGAGTATATGGTTAATTGTTTTGATTATGGGTTCTTATGATGATGTTGATGGATTAGGATTTATGTTTATTTGATATCTATGTATAGAAATATGCTTTTGACGGGTTTCTCCTAAGTGTGCAGGACACTCACAAATATATCCCTAGTTGGACTCCTGGCACTAGATTCCAGCTAGGGAGACCACTCTCCTATGATTTCGTCACCCAGAAAAGTGTTTGTTAGAGGATATATTGAACTAGGGTTTAGCTCAGTGAGGCACAATGAAAATCGGGCACAGGTGGTCAAATTTCAAATCCCCTGTGTCAAGTTATTGTGGGCACCATGGTTGTGTAGGTATTGACCATACGCACCTTTTAGAGCTTACAGAACTGAGTCACGTCGCTTGGTTGTAATTTTTTGCCCCCTGACCAAATTGTCATTATGTCCCAGAATGGATTCAGGAGGCAATTTGCAACTCGCCATAACACCATAAATCGTGCCTCAGATCGACAAAACGCAAGTTATGTTGGACTACTTGTACTAG